>CM068979.1:50983522-51172354 GCA_035357415.1 Ophraella communa | reverse complement strand
GAATCAAATATATATTAGGAGATATACAAAATATGAAAAAAGTAGTAAGGAAAATAGGGTTACACTTAAATGACCATGAAATAAAATATATGGAGTTGAGAATTGGACAGAAGTAAAAGAAGGAAGACTATATGAATTCGAATAGGTAGAAAGTTAAGAAAATAAATAATGGCGGATGCATTTATGCCCTTAACACTGATAAAAAGCAAACAAATATCAATCATGTAAACTCATGTTTACCATACCATAATGCAACTAATAGTAACACATTTCATCGATGAATAATAGAAGGAGAACCTCTAAGTGGGCTTCCACACCAAAGTAGCATGCAACGTGCGACTTGCTGCATTAGGGTACGCTCACACTGAAGCCGACTATTTGCGATTATGCACGATTGCGATTACGGACGACTTTTCACACGACTTGGCCTACGACCAGAGAACACACATTGGAACATACTTATCGGACATACTGGGAGATTTCTCTTGGTGTGTGTAGTTACTACCTTTAAAAATGGATCATTTTTTTATCTGCCTGAAAACAATCTGCTACGACGTCGAAGACGCAGAGGAGGATGGAATGGGTAAACGAAATATATATGAAGAGAGAAGAGTTTGGCGAGTTCCATCACCTAATGGATGATTTAAAGGATAACCCCACAAAGTCTTTTGAATATTTCCGTATGACTTTAGAAACTTTCAACTATATCTTGGAAAATGTTAAGTCTGACCTGACAATTTTTGCCGTGTGATATCCCCTGAAGAGCGTTTGACTGTGACACTGAGGTAAGAAGATAAACAGAATATTGAACTATTACTTTTTATTTTTCAACATAAACTTTTTTTAAACAAATATATTTTTCAACAAACGTCTTTTAACAGAAATAGATTACTTTCTAACACAAATAAACTTCTTTGTAACTGAAATAAACTTTTTTCTCATAGATATAAAAATAAAGAACCTCTCTTTCATTTTTTTGGAGACATTTTAAGACAAGATTAGCTTCTTTTTTCGATTTTTCCTATGCAGAAAATTGTTTAAACACGCACGACTATACTGCAAAATCCAAACCCGTTTGGATCGAGTCGCTGGTCGGTCCTATACGTGCGTAGTTGTACGAGCAAGTCGTCTGCGGAGAACACATATTAATTTACATAAGTTGGGAACCTTCGTGTGTAATCGGACGACTACACACGACTCCAAGTCGCACATAGTCGGCTCCAGTATGAGCGTACCTTTAAGCAGGAAGCACGTCGCAACTGGCGTCTTCACAATTTACTTTCATACCAAAGTCGCTCAGTGCAACTTTTAGACCTTAGTTGGCAAATAACAAAAAAGATGTCGTCGGAACAAGACAACATTGCCTTAATAGCTGCTGTGATTGCAAGGAGGAGAAGAAAGCTAAGGATTCATCCGTATTTACGCAGTTACAAGTACATACTCAAAAATTTCCGCAGAATGAAAAAGGAAACATTTAAATTTTACAGCTTTTTTGCTAAACATCGCGGAAAACTTAAAAATTATTCTATTCTCGGCCACTAAACAAGTCAAACACGTAGCAAAGTAGCAAATTATACAACCTGTTTTATATTTGAATGGCACGTTGGATGTTGCCACGTTGCACCAGTGTAAAACCGTTAATTAATTTCCTTACAGCCAGTAGTATGGTGTGAAAGCCCACTAAGAGGTTACCCTGCAGTATACTGAGAATACCTTCTGAGATAACTTCTTTATTCAGATTGACATAACTACACCATGTAATGTATTTAATTTAATTGTTATTGTCAACATAACCTCATAAACCTTTTGTCCTTCTTCTTGTGACTTATTCTTCTTGTCCTCTGTTATGGTCAGACTACAGTTACACTGGAAGTTTTTTTTTATATATGTTGAACTTGTTTAGACCACAATTTTCTACATAAGAAATAATTTATAGAAGAAGTATTACTAAAATTTTCATTACAAATTCGTTAAGAAATATTGCACTTCCTGTATGTCGCCGGAATACAAATTATAATAATAATTTACGACAAACCAACATTTGCATAGATTTAATACCTGGGTTATAGAAGATGAAATTAAAAAATAAGAACTAAACAATATGAACAGTTTCTAAAACAGTAAATAATCTAAAAAGATCAATTTCAACCGAAATCAAAACCGTTTAATGTAGATTAGGGTTGTAAGAAAAATTATTTACACAATATTTTGTGAATGTAATAAGTTTGTATGTAAGGAACGTCACGTTCTGTAAATATTAGGGTAAAATGCCATTAAAATTATATCGGGAAGGGTGATTAAGATATGTCTACTGCGCATCAATATTTTTAAGAAAAGGATATTATAAAATGGGAGGTTAGGTTGGGTGTCCTAACAAAAGTCACATTCATTACAAGGAAATATAGACACCAGGCGATGAAAATAGTCTTGCTCGGACATATTGACATAAAAATAATGAATGGAAAGTTTAGGAGACAGTCAAATGTACTTTTGAAACCAAAAAGTCCTTAAAAGAAGATCTCTGTAGTAATGAATTTCCTACCACTCAGCTCTGAAGAAGATCCTTCGAAAGAGGAACACACAAAAAAGTGTCGAAAAAGTTAAATTCTCTTCTAAGAGTTGCGATATGAAACTTCATTCGGATGACGCTACCCTTCCAAAGAGGATTCAGAACGACGCAATTTCTTATAGGGCTGCAACTAGTGGGAATAATCACCCCCAATGACCTACAGGCCGTCAATGATTTGCCCGAAGAGGTAGAATTATTTGGTTGCTCATTTCGGCCAGGATGGCTTCATATAACGTATGCCGATAAAGCACTCTTGATGGTTAATCGAGGTGAAAGATCTGAAAAGATCTTTAACAAACTAAGAAAGATAAATTTGAGCTTATAATTGCTAAATAGGTAGCTTCGATATTCACTTACAAGTAAACAAATTAGCTTTTTTAAAACTATATTTTGATGTAAGCAGTGGTTAATTAGTTAAATTGATTAGCTCCCTGATTGAGAGTGGCGAAATTACATCATTAAGTTTTTAGGAATATACTTAGATATTTTTGCAGGTAAAAAACGCTTGTACGTTAATGGTAAAAATAATACCCCTCATTAATAACACCAACAGTAGGGTAACCAATTCAAGAAATATAAATAGCAACAACCTATCGTAAAAAAGTCATTAAATCCGACTTGGGCCTACAAAATTCTTTTAAATGCACAATAAAATCCTAGAAATAAGACAATTCAAAACTATTTAGTTGTTTGTTTTCTTGTTCTTTATTATATGGCCAGCTAAAAGTGCAACATAAGTTTTGAATATCTTAAATATAGAAAATTTGAAACGATTTGAAAGCAGGTAAATTTTTGAAATATCAAAATTTTAAAGGCGAAAAATAGTAAAGCCAATCAATTTAAAAAAAAAGATCAGATTTTGATATTCATCCGTCACTGGATAGAGAATTTACTACTTTGTTGAGTTTAAAGATGAGTACACGTAGTAATAAACATTAGTTTATTTGTCATCGTTAGAAATACTTCATAATGACGTTCAACAGTTTCAACCATCTAGATTTTATGTATATTAAACATTTATATTGCAAAGTAAAAATAACCGTTTACACTCGTATACCAGTAAACCTTTCAGATGTAGGTGACAATATGTAGTTGACACTTTGTAAAAACTTGCCAAATTATTCAGCAATTAAATGTTTTGAATCTGGAAAGGAAACCCATTCCAACTTTACTTATACAAGGACACGTGTATAACAAAATAAACAACTAATTATTATTTCTAAAATTGACTGTAAAGTCTTTCTCAAGGCTATATATGATACACAAAAACATATTATGTCGTTAAACAATTGAACATATACGTTTCTTTTTGAGAAATTAATACAGTAGTAGCAATAATAGAAAAAGTGTATGTACTAAATACCTATAGAAAAGCATTTTCAATTCAAACAAGATTCTATCTTATTTGACAAATAACATACAACTTGAATAATTGCATAATTTTAATATTTTTTTAATATTTTTAATAGAAACTAACAATGCATTTAGAAGAAAGAAGTTAAGCTTTTTACTCTTGGGGAATGGATAAAAAAGCATATTGGTGTACTAAAAGTCACAAGTTTCGTTCAAAATTTAACAGCTTAACACCGGCAGATGTATTTACCGTTAAAAAAGTATTACTAACTTTATAACAGATGTTAATCGTCTCAGAATTTCGCCCTTGTAACCTATGCATCAAATATTTAAAGTAAACATTTACAAAATAATTTAGATAGCTAAAACAAAGAAAAAAATTAACAAAAAATATCTGAATGAAGAAAATAAATTCGTTTTCTATTGTTTTATACTCCCATTTTTCTTCATAACCTATTAACCTGAACGGTTTAATTATATCTTAAAACTGTTTTTCTGTACATAATTTTCACCCTATTTATATACAAAAAAATGCTTGAATGGTATGAACATTTCTAAAGAATAGACCAAAAACATACTACTAAAGTTATAGAATCAAAAGATAAAGAGTAACAGGAAAAGAAACGATCAGAATGTATTAGACACGTGAGACCACCCATAGTCAGTATCCGTCAAGGTAAAAGACTACCATGACAAAAAGGAAGGTATTTTTATTTGATGTCGCTGGACTTTCAGGATTATTATATTTTATCGACAAACCCTGTATAATGATGAACATTATTAGGTACTTTGCTTTTCTCAAATCTAGGTATATACCTAGATAAAGAAAATATGGTTCAAACTCACTAATGCTCTGATGTTTAAAATAGGTCGGCTAAATAATATTTTGTTACCTGCACTTAATATAGATATATATATAGTAAAATTCCATCGTAAGACATAAATGGATTTTATGTTTATTAAGTGTTACGTAATAATTAAAAATCTGCAATTCCATTATAATAATTTAAAAGTTCATTGAAATTTGCTTATATTTAGTTTGCGTAAAAGTTGTCGATCGAGTAAAAAAAATGAAAATTTTGTAAAATTTAAAAAATTTATTGAAAATACAAGATGTTTTTGCACAAATAGGTCTAATTCAAAAATGCAAAGTGGTGTAAATAAGGGGGTTATGAGAGTGACCAATCCCCTCAAACCACAGAATTTGCAAAAAGAACATTTCATCACCCCCTAAATCAAACACATATTTACGCCACTGCTTGTTAAGATTCCATAACTATATTAAATCGGTTAAACTTTCAAAATATATTTTTCCACTGGCATTAAATTAATTTCATAACTTTATTTTTATATATAATAGCATTAACGGTGCAAGAACACTAGGTGTACTATAAAGAAACGGTATACCACCCACTATACTTAAAATTCTTTGCTGCAGTTTAGACGGTCCAATAAAAATGTGTAAGCATTATTAAAGGCGTATTATGTATTATTATATTCCAACATAATATGTATAATAAAATAATTAGGTATTTAAATTAGATTTATCCAGCCACTGATACATGAATACATATTATTAATTTCCTAATGATGTTTAATGAATTCAAATAATTATTAGTCTTTTATTTAAATTGAAAAAAAAATATTTTTAATATATTTTGGTAAACGATTTAATAAAAAAATCTTAAACACTTTCGTTAAGAACGTTCTAACTGAACCAATGAAAACTACCGTTATTAGACCAAGGGCCGAGAGACCTATCATCTAGGAATGTTGCCGTTAGCCAGGGTTGCCAGGTCTGGGGATTTGGTATCAAATCTGGAGATTTTTAAGAATTTTTGAGACCCTGGGATTCCGTGAGCAAATTCTGTCAAATCTGGAGCTTTTTATACAATCTGGTACCGTAACTGGGGATTTTTCTTGACCGTTGCCAGTTGTAAATAAGCCAGTCTCTAATTTGCTAAAATAGAGGCCGAATATTCCTGGCAGCTGAGGTCTTTTCACAAAAAAGAAGAAGAACGCTGGTTTTCAGTTTAAGTTAACATAAAAAGGCTGTTCTTTAAAAAAGAAGCAGAAGATGAAGAATGAAATGAATTGTCTTGACTGTTTTTGATGTACGTACATTTAGCAGGGTAATTTATATCTATAATTCAGTATTCAGTTATTGAGGGTGATATTTTTAGAAGATAAAAGAGGTACGCTTTTTAAAACGTTGATTTAAACTTTAATGTATCCTTCACTGTACACAGACTTTAAAGTTCAGAAATATTTCGTTGATCTTAATCCATAGCAACAACTGTCAAAACTTAGAACATCAAACTTTCTTTGTTTCAGCCTTTAGGTTACAAAATCTGGGGATTTCTGGGGATTTTTATAACATCTAGCTGGGGATTTTATTTTTCTACACCTGGCAACCCTGCCGTTAGCTAAAGATTTATTTTTAAGCTGCTAGAAGATAGCACCATACTTTAATTTATGAAATATTCATTAGGTTTCTTATTACCTATTTAGAATATTCTATTTTTACTATCAAGTAGTCAATAAAAAACTGATTAAGATAATATTGTTAACGCCAATACGCTCATGTTCCTCTCTTAGGTATAATTCTGCAGTTAAAATCAGGTAGCTTGAGTACAAGTTTCTTTTATAAACGATATTTAATCCCTTTTCATCCCTTTTACTGCCATGTGCCTTTTGCTACAATAGCCAACATACTTATTTGATAACTTTTAGTAAGATTTTCACTAGCTACATTTTATCATGCACAACTTTTAATTAGTCCCTATGTAAATAGTATTTTAAGCATTTTTATTGTGTAGAAACTCGAATGTTATTTCCAGTGATTTTTCCTCCCATTTTTCTCAACATTACTTTTTTTCAAGGTTACCTCAAGATGCAGTCGTTGTTCGGTCACGGAACAAAGTCGTGATTAAGTATGAGTGAACAAAATAAGAGTTGTTCAAAAATAACATTTTATTAAATATTTTTAAACTAAATTACTCACAACTAGAATGAGATCTGCTTCTTAATGTCAATATTATTAACCATTTTTTATAGGCAAATTAAATCAGTTTTTCATAAATAAATTTCGTTGATAATAACAATTTTTACGTTATTAATGAATAACATAAATATTTAATAAAAACATATGGAATACTACAATAAAAAATATACACAGAATCTTGAAATACATTTTCAGCTTTTGATGATGCAAAATAAATACTAGAATTAATAAGGTAGATTAAAATGGTATATAAAAAATTAAAGCTGATTTTGTAATTCTTTAGGCTCCAACAAAGCATACAATCATGTTAATTTATTATAAACATTTGAAGTAAAAGATGTTTAGAAAAGACAGAATATTTCTGCAAATATAAATACTATTTATCAATATAGCAAATAAAATACTTATTTTTAATTATAACATACTTTTAAATATTTGTTCAATAACACATACATTTTTAAAACCTATTGATTGCACAATAGAAGAACATGATATAGATGTTAACTGATCAACACAAATGTTGGAATGTTTAAGATAATGTATTATTCAGAACACAGATTAGTTGTCATAAAAATGTACTATATTCTCATTGAGAGTTTTTTTGTTTTTATAAAAGAAACAATGATATCCAATAATATAGTCACTCCAAGGCAAAGAAATAACAAAATTGAATCGCAGTTTTCCACTTTTTAGAGAAAGTTACAATTTAAACTTTGGAATACATAGATAAAACATGAACAAACACAAAAAAATATTTTATATTAGCAAATTTAAACAAGCCAAAAAGGAAGTAAAAAAGCTGTTTTTGATTTTGCTCGTAAGAGATTAATTCAATTTGTGTTAACTTTTATATTTGAAAATAATAGTAGATTATGTTTCACACCATCATTATGTGTTAGAAGTTAAACCAAGGTCAATTTGATTCTTAGTTATTCAAAATGATACCACGACTATCTGTAAGTGTGACAATTTTATTGTAGATCTAATTATTTACATATAAAACATATTAAATTTATATAATTGGTAGTAATGTACCAAATCAGATCATATACAATGCAACCCAATCATATAATTACAAAACAGGCCCTTATTTTATCTACAGAAATAACAATTACCACTAAATAAGCAAAAATATTTTATGGCGAAAACAATGTTTTGTTATTTATAAAATCTTTAGTGGGTCAAAATAAGACAAAAGAACTATTAGGGATTAAATTAAATTTCTTCATACACAGAAAATAATTTTGGTAGAGAATATTAAAATATTAGGTGCACAACTTCCCAAGATTAACAAGATACTACAGAGAGTTTGTCATTATGGATTCCAAATTAATGCAAAATGACATGGTTCTGAGTTTATAATACTCATTTTACCTTGAGAAACTTTTTAGAAACAATATACCTACAAATTAAGATTGAAATATTACTTGTGCTATTAATAAAATTTACAAATTTCGACTATTGGTTTGGTGATAGGTACTTATACAATTTATACTTTAAAATCATTAACCCCATAATTTCTTAGCTATATTGTTAATCACCAACTTGGAAACCTGGAATATTGGGCTATATAAAACAATTTAAACAGTTTGCCATGTAAAGCAACAAAGTTAGATAACAACTACTAATTCTTTATTTTACTATCCATAAACATATAACTTATTACATTATTTCTAGCACACTTGCCAATTTCATGTTTACTTTAAAATGTATTAACAAAAAAACAAATGAACTTATTATCATGGATAAACTATTTTCAAAATATAAAACCTAACTGTGCACTGTGCATACCTACCTTTATTTACAGTACCATGGAAGAAAATGTAAATAAAATTGATGCATCATGCATGTAAGTTGTAAATAACTAATATTCAACAAAAATTGGAATATTTAGCCAATAATATTTATCAAACTACAATAAGACATAAGTAATAAGGCTTGTAGAAAACATTATTCTGTTATTTTGGAACAGTAGTTAGACAGTACTTATTTGCTTACCTGTGCTGTGGATGCAAATCCAATGAGGATCGCCCAAAACAGTATCCTCTGTATCCTAAAATGCATCACTAATGATATACAGTCTTTAAGGTTTTATTTGCTATAATATAAATAATATTAATAATATGGCACGACAAAATACACAAACTACTACAACATTGAGTACAATACACTGATCAATCGACAATTCGACAATCGAAACCTAAGGTGTGACTATATACAGAAATGGATTCCAAAGTACATAGCAGTGTTGCCACACTAAAATATTTATTCATAATAGATTAAAATTAAGTAAAATCTTTCTTGTATCGAATAATTTTATAGAATAGATTGTAATTGTTATGATATATAAAATATACCGATTTTTAAATTGTAATAATATAACTTTAATACAGGTTACATTCGCATAATCCACATTTGATTGTTTTACTTTTAATAGCCAATCTTTCCTCTTATTGTTTGAAATAATAAATAAATATTGGTAGTTTATAAGCTTTTGTCGCATAAGAACTAATTATGACTATCATAATATACTTTTTAAGTTTTTAAACCAGTGAAACCTATAGCAGATACTAGATCAAAATATGTTTAGGCAAACATATAAGAAATATTTATAAAATAATTTAACTTAGAAATATTTACTATTTTTTACACCAAAAATTCAAAATATCCTTCAAAATATTTTGTTTTTATAATAATTCAACATATGAAGAGTATGCGTAGTTTTTGGATTTTATTCCTGTGTTTAATCTATTCCGAACTCTACTGTACGCCCTCTACAACTAAGTTTTCTTCTTTTACCTAGAAATTATATAAAAGAAGGAGCTCACATGTATTCCTCATTCTTGTGAATCATTTTATTCCGAGGTTAGCGGCCATCTCATCTCATAATACAGGGGCATTTATATTAAGTTCTATTATCTCGAATGCCTTAAATATATGTTTTGGAACACATGAAAAGTAATATGTTAGTTTTTAATATAAAATACTACTTAGGTATTTATTTTACAAGCAAAAATACTATGTACAATTTGTCAATTTCACCATGATTTTTGAATGAGAATGTGTTCATTTTTTTATTAATAATAAACTTAAAATCTGTGAATTTTAAAATTGCTTACTTTACCTGAAGAAATGACGCACATATTGCGTTATAAATAAAAAGTTCATATTATCAGTGAGGTCAGTTAAAATATGCAAAAACAAGTAAACACATAACTATTACTAAACTTCAAAGCATGTGAGAAACTGAATCTACTTGTCGTCACAATCCAATTTATAAATTCAATACAAAATTTATAAATTTGACATTTTATTACTAATAAAGTAGGTACGTTTTTTCACCACTGTTTTCATAGGAGAAATATTAGTTTTAATCTGTATGTTGTTGCTCAAAATATGCGACATTGTAAAATTATAATAAATAGCTAATTTATTCTGGTTTGATCTTAAACATATTTATAAAAATCTTTTTATCCTTGATTAGAAAAGGTGCTAATCCAACCAATAATAGGCTAAACGTTTAGCAATGTCACATCGTATAGGTACTTGGACAAAATATTAATTTTTAATTTATAAATATTACTTAAATGTTGCCAAAGTTTGATTAACATGACAATAAACACTAACTCTAATAAATTGTATTTACAAATATAGAGAGAAAACAAAAATAAATTTTTCGTACATACAACGTGATAAGAGAAGGTACAAATGATCAAAGTAGTAAAACAAAAATTATGTCTTTTATTTATATGAAATAAGTTTCTACTGTTATTGTTTATAATGTACATACTTGTTAAATATTTAATTGTTTAAAATCAATTTGGCTACCTAGGTATTTCTTTTCATACGAATACCAGTTGAAATAAAACAAAAAATTATTTAAATAACATACATGACAAATATATCAACAGTGAGAAAGAGATTTTTTTTCGTTTGCATTTTTTTATTTTTTTTATATTTGAAGCTCAGGATAATAAACTAATCCAAATTATCTATTGATTTAATATCATGCAACGCCATCTAGCACGAAATAATAAAGTTATTGTCAAGTTCACTAGAATTCTGTTTTTAGCTTCTCAACAAAAACACAATGACACAGTCCAGAAAATCGTCCAAATGGTTGAATTTAGAATACAGGGTGCCATCTCTACTTTATTTTAGGAAACATAATTATTTTTGACTTTAAGTTTTACAGATAACTATAATATATTCAGCCCATGAATACAAGCATTATAATATGCAATGATACCAATTCAAAAAATAATAAATTTAACAAACAAATGTAATATGTGATTCTAGTATGATTTAAACTTTTAAATTTTCTTATTGTTAGTTTTAAAAACAAATAACAAAATGTAACTTCAATATGTCAATTTGACTATGATAGTAGATCGATAGATAGTAGGTAGATCGATAGTAGATGACAACTGTCATTGCATTTAAAGCTAATTTTTTTCAAATAAACGTGGAAGTTTGGTATAAAAGTTTACTTGTTCTTAGTAAATTACTTGCTTACTATGATTGTATTTAATTATCAACAAGATGGCTGCTAGTTAAAGCGATTAACACCAAAAACTGTTTGACTACTACATCCTGCTTAATTTTAATTAAGCGATTAATATGTTTTACGGCAGTTTTGGCATACTAAAGTATTTAAAATACTTCCGAACCTCCGAAAGAATAATATATACCTACACTCAATAGAAAATTTGCATTTTCATGTGCACAACGTGGTTTAAAAACATTTTCAATGATCTCACTTGATTTTTCCTTGTATATACATACCTATGTAAAGTAGTTCTTTATAAAGATACAACAAAATGGAAAACCCTAAAGGTGGGAGAAACGCCTCACTAAAAACTCCCCTTTATGGTAATTTGAAGGGTGATTTACTTTCCCTATCTACAACGAAAAGTCAATTGCCACCTTTAGTCGTCACGCCGAAAAAGTGCTATACAGAGCATGCATTTTGAAGTTTTAACAAATATTATGGTAATTCGAAAAAATTTGGAATAAACACATTTTATCTTTTGTGGAAACAACGCCAGGTAGTTTTTAATTTATTTCGTATTGTTTAAACAAGGAGAGGCTTTCTAGAAAAACAGAAATATTGATTTTTTTCCCTAATTAAAATAATTTTATGACTTTAGTTTATAACCTATAACACAAAAGATATTGATGAAGTGGGCTCTGAAGGTAGACAGATCTTATATTGTTATTAACCCTACTACGCGCGCATGAAAATATCTGGTATACTTTCAATTTATCCTTGAATAAAATAAACACTAAAAATTCTCCTTTAAGTAGATGTAAAAATATTTTAATTGCTGATCTCAATAATCTATTTTTAGAATATACAAATCATACCTATTTAAAATAAAATAGCATGGGTTATGTATATTAGATTATCACGCGTTTTTACCAAATGAAAATAAAGATGTAAATGTTAATTAATTGAATAGAAACGAGCATAGTAATGAAGATTTAAAATAGAATTTATCAAAAGTAGTAAAATCATTTCTGTGCTGTGGCCATTTCAGTGATGTTAAAAACTATTTACAATTTTTTAGGTTATAACCGTAAAGTTACGCCAATGTTTTTGTTATTAGTCAATGGTAGTGGACCAAATATTCATATTCCGACTTTAAAAGTACAAATCAGAAAGTTTTTTTATATTAAGGTTCTTAGCAGGAATCAGAAAAATCATAGTTTAAATTATATTTGAAGTTATCATCGTATTATCTAAGATCCTAAGACAACTTGAAAATATTTACTTTGGACCGTTTCCTGAAATCTTCTAAGCAATAATCAATAGAGATCAATAATAAGATATGTTTATTTTAGTCTAGAAATTAAAATCTTTAATTTTTTTAAAAGGTAGGTATTGCCCTTGATAACTTCCTTTTCAATTGTCAATAAAGTTAGAGCTATATTTGTGTTTTTGCAACATTTTTATGTTTTCACATCTAAAACGTAAACATTTTGGCATTGCAAATTGGCAAATATGTAAATTTGCTAAACATCCTGTTAACTGGTCTATATACAGCTTCGTGAACATATTGAGAATGCCTAAAGTTTCCACCCTCTTTCAGAAAAGCGAGAGCGCATCAACGGAAACAATTAAATTAACAATGGTTGGTTTACTGTCGCACATAGTTAATGCTATTCAGATGAAATCTTGCAGAAAATAATTTTTATTTTGGGTTCAAAGCGCCCCGCATTTCAATGAAAAATGAAGTTAAACACCAGTTACTATGATTATGTAAAAGAAAATCATTTGATCGAATCATTTTAATTTGTGTGTCTATTCGCACTCATTATTTATGTTCGCTAACATTTTATCACTGCAATAAATTCTAAAGATAAATTCTTATAATTATTTTGACAATAATGAATGAAGTATAACATTTCAAACCAACGCCTCCTTCCAAACACAAACAAGTTTTTTAATGACCTATTTTTTTAAATAAATAACCAGCACAAGTAACATAAAAAAAGATTTTCTTTGTTAAGCTTTCAAAGGAACATTGAATTTTTGCAAATTTTCATAAAAATTGACTGGATCATTCTTTTATGTTATATATCTAAATACATAAATAAAAATTATATAAAAAAATTTATAAAATAAGTTCAAATACCCAAGACTGAAATCAACGAGCCTGTAATATAATTCAATTTGCATAAAGTGATCTAAGTGACAGCATCAGCCGTCTTTGTCGACTGTTTTTTGTAAACAACTTTCTATTACATTTTCTTGGAGAGTGGTCCAACTGAACAAAACCTTGACTCTTCAAAATATTGATAAATTAATCAATAAGATAAAGTATAAAATTCATTGTAAAGAAATAAAATTATTCAGGTTAAGAAATTAAATAATAAACTGCTAAAACTAATATCAATCTACTAATCTGAGTGTCATTAAGCTATGAACTGATATTTATGGTTCATATAATTTTTCTCCACTATAGAAGTTATGTGTTATTCTACGTAGTGACTTTCACACCTAGCAAGATAATTTTTAGGTTAGGTTAGATAATTTTTGTTAGCTCAACTGTCAACACTAGATAACTGGCATTTGTTTTGTTTTCCAAGAGGTGTATGTAAGTTTGCCAGAAAATAAAAAAAACTAAATAATTGTTTAAAATAATTGATGGAAAACTGTATCCACAAGTAAGTAATTGTGAATGTGATGAATCAGTTTGTTGACGTGTGGTTGGCGAGAAAAAAAAGTAAAAGAGAAATAGCACTATAATGGTTGTGTTCAGAGAAACTCTGAATTAGCTCTATCTCTACAGATGAAGAGGGATTTTTTTCAGGTATAATATCATCATTGATTAAAAGCGATAGTATAATATACGGAGATTCATTATTAATATAGTGATAAACCTAATAGTTTTAAAATGATTTGTGGTTATCATCTCTCCAAGTGTGTAGACAAACTTTTATATTATACACAAAATACTTTTGCAAAGTTAAAGTTTACCAATTCCATCGTGTAGGAAACAAATTGAGTTTTTGTCCCTAAATCTCCTAAAAGTACTTTTGGAAAAAGTATTAGTAAAGTTTAAGAGTTACTGTTGATTTATTTATCAAATGCTCATGTTGTTGTGAATTTAAACATTTTTGATAATAAGCTTTTTTAGTATATAAATATTTTTAGAATATAATTTATTATCGCATAATAGGTACATATTTCTTCATTTGTGTGAATGGTGAATGGTGACCAAATAAACAGCACAAAAATGAGTACTCATCAACTGTTTTACCTGTAATTCCGTCATCGATAGAAATTTTGAAGCTAAATGTCAGAATCAGATAATACTCGATAAGATCTTTAAAACGAGGTATTGCAACACCCCTCATCCCTATTCAGAATCAAGCATTTGTGCTCACCCTCGGTGGGAGGTTGAAAAAATTGAAATTGAAAAGTGTTAAGTTTTCTTTGGATCACCTTGTATAAATAATAATATCATTTTATCTTCGAAGATGAATGCTAAGATACATTTTTAAATAATTCCACAAATTAATCTCCATTGACAATGTTTTATGTTTTGATTTTTTCTTTTTAAATCTCATGTTGCGAATAACTTTTCCTAACCTGCATCTTTAACTTTAAGCCATATTTTCATTGTAAAATATTTTATGAATATTTTTCAGAGTTAGTACATTTTTATTGGTAACTTTGTAATTCAAAATATATCGCATCAAAAGTTCTTTAGCATAATTATCGTAGTCTTTCTTTATCTTATTCTTTTCGAAGATTGTTTGGACTGGAAAAATACAAAAACTTGCTGTGGGAGGGAAAATGCAAAGCCCGCCCATTAATTTGCTTTTAAACAATCGCAAGAACGAAAAATATAAAGCTATAAAAACTTATTTTTACTTTTAGTATAAGCTTTTATTAATATTTATGCTGTGGCAAAGAAATTATGTCCAAACGCATACAAGAGCCTAAAATATAAAATAACCCCTTTCTTTCTCTAATAAGGGACAAATTTAGTGAAGAATAAAAATGTAGCTCTATGTCAATGGTGCTAATATCAGTCTCTTAAAGTGATATATAATTTCATAACAGACTTATATGTTGCACGTAGTTGAGAAAGGTTTCTACATAAAAGGACTTTATAATGTAATCAACTGTTGACTAAAAAGCTTTCAAACTCAATTATTGATCATTTTGGTCCCACATTTTCCATTAGCTTGTGTTTTTCCATCTAATTTTCTTACAAAGCGTGAACACTTAGTATTTCTATCAGTATAATAATGACAAAAAGCTACATTGTTGCCTATATTTTAAAAATCTTTTGTACGATGGAACTGTTAATATATATTTAAATTACTGTCATTTACATTATATAATTTTACAAACATATTTTTATAATAGGTAATCAAATTTATTTACAATTTGATTTACAAATTTATTTACAAATGCAGAATGCTATAAAATTTATTTAATTCATTTTTAAAATCTGAAATGTTTTAAATCGTTTTCCGGTCTAAATTCTTTCCTTGTCCTTTCACGGAAATTAGTCTGCCCTCTTCATGTTATCAAAACCTCAATCTTGTCAAATCGCAAGACTTTCGGTTGTAAGTAAACTCTTTTAAAATATAAATCTAGAATTTAAACCAGAAGACCGAAAATTCCGCTACATTAAACTTTGGCGTCCTATCCATTCATTAGGAATAGAAGGTTAAACATGGATTTGCCTGAAATATATTGTCCGTAGATTTTTGGATGAATAAAATTCATTCATATATTTGTTTTCTATTTTTTTTGCTAACAAGAAAATAATCATACATAAAATGAAAATAAATATCTAGTTTTAAGTTTTAACTTTATCTTGATCTAATTACAAGTTTAGACAGCTTTTTGTAAAAATGGACAGTGGGAACAAATCTCTCAAAAAGTCTCAATTTTTGGTTTAATAGGGGTTTGGTTGTCTCGTCCGAGACTGGAGACACTTTGCAATAGACCCATCTCGTTAATGGCACAAATTGAATACTCGTGCGCGAACCAACTCCCACTCTCGTAGTTCCCCCTAAATATTCGTACCCCTTATAAAATTGTGTTGGTATGACATGCAAAAGTAATCAGTAATCGAAAGTAAAGTAAATCCAAAAAGAAGTCTAGGTACACACACAAGTCGTTAATATTAAATACACAAAGACAAGAAAAACACAATAACAACTAGCAAGCGGCGTACACGAATGAAATAAAAATTAAAACTTCTCCTTTTTGTGGTTTATGGCCTGGGCTGCCGCGGCTATACGGCAAATAGAAGCTAGCTTTTGACAGCTAAAAGTTTTTTTTTCATTTAAATTGTGGTATTCCTGAGTAGCAATAGGTTGTGTTCTATGGTAAGAAGTATTCACATTTTAGCAGTGGAAGGGGAAAATTCAAAAATATTTGCGCATGAGTATTCAATAAAAAGATAGGTGTATTACTAAAATTTTCCTAACCAAATCTAAGAGTAAAAAGTTTAAAAGACAATATCTTGGGGAAAAGCGTAGATTATATCCATATAAAGCGCACATCTAATAGCTGGTATTTGTGTAAATTGTGGATGGATTTGTGAATAGATTCCAAGATAAATAGAGCAGGAAGATTTAGAATTTTTATTTTTCTTGTCCTGGGCATTCTGCTACCCATTTTGCCTTGAGTATAGAATCAGTACTGGGTTACTTACCTGAGTTGGTGACTTTAATCAGCCTCATGGAATTCCTGTTAAAAACACGAGAAAATTATTTTTGGACAAATTAATGAGATACCATTAAGGGAAAATCCACCAGCCCATGTGTATCAGGAAGTAAAATCTACAGTACCTGACGAAGTAGTCCACAAGATCAATCATTCTAAGACGAGGACGGTATATTGGAGTTGGAAACTATAGGGGTTAATTTGAACCACCTGACTACTGACGGAGGTGATCCATTGTACATTTTGTTTATGTTGTTATGGAATTGTTAATATTTGTCAATATATATAAATGTAGTACTTTTACATCAAATAAAAATGTTTATCTTAGATCTTTGTCTTTTCGTTCTGCTGTACTACCAACATATATATCCAGAATACCGCTAACTGCAACAGAAATACCTTCAATGTTGGGGGAAAACAAAAAAGTAACCTTACTTTGGGCACCTGGACATACCGACAGACATTTGCAAGAGACCTCTATAAAAAGACATCTCAAAAGATGCTGAATATCCTCAGAAAAGACCTACAAATTGTGATAGGCATATTTTGCACAATTGCAAACAAGTGGAGATTATAAGGATCAACATATCTGTATGAACTCGAACCACCGACCCTGGTGAGCTTCATCAGAACCATAGGGCTGATAAAAGGACTATAACTTAAGGGTGAGGTGAGACACAATATATCTTTCAGGGCATTATGGAAGGGACATTGAACGACCATTCACATACAAGATAATCTGTACCTTGTAGGGTAGTTTTTATGACTGAATCTCTCCAAAAAATTTAATTTCCAATTTAAGAGAATTTATCTTTATTTTTTTCATTGTATTGTATTTTCCATTACTTAAAGTTACCGGGGGCTTTATAATATAACACGTAGAAAACATTTACAAAAATAAAATGGGCGCACGCGTCAGTTGTCACAGCAAGTTTAGTTATTCGTTGTTGTTAAAACCGAGAAAATAATGGTAGTTAGTTTCTACCCTTGCAATAATTTAATAATCTTAGAAGAGGGATAATTTTAAACATCGATGTGATGCTACTTACACATGTTGATTGTTTTATTACAAGTTGGATGGGGACTTCACAGAATTAGCTTATGATTACATTCATCACACAGTATTTACCGCTATTAGTTAATAAGAGGGTAAAGTCCCAAAGGAGATTCCCTATGACAGAGAAGTTTAGTCCTCCCCTAATATATTTACATATATAACTTGTAACACGATCTCCTTGTCGCATGTTCTTTAATACTCGCTGTTTAATTTAACCATCCAGCATTCAAATATAAATTTTGAATATATTATGGGTTAAAACGAAATTTGTTTTCATTAGCTTAGAGATAAAATCATTGAGGTATATACGTGTTGTTCAGGTATTCAATTCAAAGAAAATACCACTACTTGCGACTAAATTTTTACACGTTTCAACAATATTCTGGCGTTTATTTTAATACTGTATTTAATTTCTAAATTACTTTTCACTATTTAAACAGTTGAAATTTATATTTTTACAGCGACTAGAACGATTTTAGAACTTATCGAAAATTCCAGTCACATAAGTTATTTTCTCGAAAATTGTTTTTTTTGTGTACTTGATCTAAACTTTTCCGTAATAGGACGATTGGCTCTGGAAACCATTAGATATACCTACCTCTCTCTCTGTATCTTTATCTGTAATTTTTGAAGGGTCGGTGGCCCCATAGCACTTAGGCTACATTGTATTTCCTTCCGAAATTGAGCCTACTTACTAGCTTATCAACCAATCTGTCTTGTTGTAATGCGGGTGATCACATCGCCAAATACAGTACATTTTCTTGTTCACATCCTCTCCTTAGCGGGCCAGTAAGAATGCATGTGGCCATATGCAGGTCTTTTTTGGCGACGGTCATGTATTACTTGACTGTTCTGCTATCGGATTACTTCATTGGATAGCCTGCAATCCTTTTTTTTCGTCCTATCTACCCTTGAATTAGTCAAAAGAGCTTATTCCTTTATTAGGTCAGCTACCGCTGATGCTGATAGGCTGATGAGAGTGACAGGTCCCAAAATATTTTGGGAGGCAGACGATGGCCTCTTGAGTTTCCTGTTTGTTGTTGCAGATTTTGGTTAGGGCCATGCGACATTCTTATACTAGACCTGATGTTACGTAGTTCAGGGCCAGTAATGCTTTTCTGCTAACCGTAAGAATACGGATGTTATTGTCAGTGATTCCTCTTTTGGACAAAACAGTGAGCTATATTTGAGCTACATTAGTATTACAACTGGAATACTTCCAGATCCTGAACTTTTGCTTTAAATCCATCGATGTAGATACAAATAGCAACTGCCGCCAATAGATCTCGAACCTTTTGTTTTTAATGATTACCTTTTAGGGTATGTGCAAAGTTTTCCTGGGGCAATTGATTCTGTATTTGTTTGTTGCAGTGGAAGCTATCATCCAGCTTCTACGTCAGGTTGTGTTCCAGAGTAAAGCGGAGCCGTAGCATGGTCATCACAGCCGCTGATTTCTGGCCTAACTGTTCACAAGCCTTCTTTTTCTTCTGAATGGGTGTCTCATATAATGACCTTAGTACATAGTTACCAACGAAATATTGATTTATTGATTTCCAAGTAACTATTGCTGCCTTCTTATAAGAAGAATTGGAACTGATTCACTGCATCTCGGCTAATCAGCTACAAAGTATTTCCACCTTGTTATGTTATACGTTCAAAACTCTAAAACATTCTTCCTCAGTTTCTGATATATTTCCGGACGTCCTCGTAAGTTACTTACTCGTTTTATAAATATTTTCCTTACTAGTGACGGTTTCTGAATATCGTCTGTCTATTCTTCAATACTTCATCTGGATTATGTACGGAAGTATCGGCCATCTTGGTAGTGGAAATTGTTCCTAGTCATTCCTTTGAAACAGTACGTAATTCTCGCGGTTTCAACAGCATATACATATAAATTATACAGAAAACTTGCATATAAAAAACTCCAAATTGTCTTAAAAATCCAGAGCATTCTTATAGTCCAAGTTTTCAACATAATGTTTAAGAAAAATTTTCTTATATAAATACTGTAATCTTAAATTATAAATTTTATTTATAACTTTTGGTTTAATTACTTTTTGTTTTTTTTAACAGACATCTAAAATTTTAATTTTTTTATTCAAATTTCTTTTGAGATAAGTTTTCAATGTGAACCCCCGCTTGTCTGAGGAGGTATTCCAAATACCCCAGACCCTCCGGTAATCGTACATCATCCCACTAGATAGGGGGGCCTTTACCTTTACAATTATTTTGCAGGGGGGCCCAAGCACACGAAGATCCGGCCCTGATATTACTTATTGTTGACCGTGTATTCATTAAGCCATGTTAATAGATAGAAATTATATTTTTCGATTATTCAAAATCATCAAAAAATTAAAAAAACTACATCAAAATTTGCCATCAATATAATTTTAATTTTTCTAAATATTGGCGAAGGTGCTAGGGTTTAAAGTGCATGTGATATTTTTCATTTTATGTAAACAAAATTTATTTTATAGAAATATAAATACAAAACATTTGTAAGATCCTCTCAATTTGAGAGTCGGGTAACCGATCACATAACAATAATCCCTTTACGTTTAATAATTCCCTCATGAAGATTATCGTGTGAGTAATACTCGAAGACAGTAGCTAAAGGCAGTAATTTGTTTGTCGAAGGGGATACAAGAACAAACGGTTTATTGGGTTTTTGTCGAACCAAATAACTTTATAGAAAATTAAAAGTTGTATGGGCAATAATCCCCATATTGTGTGTCTTAAATATACTTATAATGATTCATTTGATATTTATCAATAAGTGTATTTTTCTATTAGATATTGTTTATCTATGTCATTTATTTACCATGTAGGCATATAAAAATTTGTTCCTACAACTATATTTAAAATTGATATCTTAATAGCGTTCATAGTATTCTTTAGAAACTGCTCATTTTTACCGCTCTTATGCAAAATGCTCAGCACTTGTTTAAAATGTTGCTAATGTTACAAAGGGCCAGTGTTTTCTAAAATAGTATGTATCTTGGATGTATAGAATCAGTCTTTATCTGTATTTAGTAGTATGACTGTTTAGGAAAGATCAATATCTTCAATAAATAGTCTTATAACCAACGTTGTAAACATTGAACGTAAATATTTCAAAAAATATCCATAGCCTTGCTAGTAAATCAAATGAGGCAAACAAAAAGTCCACATTATTTGCTTGTCCTTTGCAAGCTGTAGGATTACGCACGAAGTTTATTTAAAATACCAAGTTTAGGATTGTTTTCAAAATTTTAAGCAAATATATTGTTTATATTATAAATAAATAAGAATTGCAAATCAACTAGCTGTAAAGAACATTAAACAACGAAGATTTGAACAAATATTCCACATTTATTAAAAAACTAGCTGTTTTAAATAAACGTGGAAGCTTTGTTCAAAAGTATCGTTGTTCTTATAGGATGGACTTCCACAGAGTAAGGGTTAGTACACAATCAAACCGGTGTAAATATAAAGATTGTGGTTGTGCTTTTATTTACTTTTAATCTACAATTATGAGAACTTAGTTCTCATTTTTTTGCTTAGATACCCATAATACGTAAATAATCTTTATTGTGCATTAAAAAAATCGTAGAAAAAATCATGTACTTTACACGTTGAGATGTGCATTTTAAACACTCCTTGCCTTCCCGCACTTACGGCTACGCTGGTTTTCCTATAACTCGTGCGGAACTGCATCACTTTTTTACTTGTAGATATAATATCCAATATCGCAATATTGTATGAAATTTTAAATATTATAAAGAAAATATTCAGTTAATAGATTGTTAAACATAATTTTAAGCGTCCTTTCTAATTAATATCGTATAAAAACTAAATTTCTAGCCGGTTTTGTATGTACATTCATTTTTTGTTTGATTTGTTATCTTACTAACAAATTACTTCGAACGTGAAAATAAAATTTCGATTCATTTTAAAATATTTTTAATCTAATAATTTTAACTTAGTGTAATACAAAAATTTTAATGTGTTAGTATTGGGTTTTCCCTGTGAGGTGAAAAGTTCACTATGTGCTTCTTGCTTAATTTTATATTTTCCTAATCTCACAATAATTATAAGTCTTTTGTTTATTTAAGATAATCGCATCAGCCAATTGGCTATTAGCGAATAATTTCTACAGTGTTTACTTTACATTGGTATTTTTACATTGGCGGTTTATATTTACAGGTTTTTTTGTATTTATATTTATATGTATAATACAGGTTTTATATTAAATTTAGAATATTAATTAACGCTAAAAACTTTTTTAAATTTATAATGTTACTTTGTGTACCTAGAATAATGCCAGATAGAAGACTGACGACACGCGTTGAGCTGCTAATGCAGGGCATTCCTCCAAAATATGTTTAATTGTTAATGTTTTGTTACATTCTCACATTTATCTCTTTGGTAGTGAATAGAGATTGTTAAAATAGTTTTTTACGTGTAATATTGCAGCCTTGAAAAAAGAAAACTAAATTTTCGAAAGCTTGGATTATTAAAGAGTACCTATTCTTTAACTTAGAGCTAATCTAAATCTAAATTTTTGTTTGTTAACTAGTCGGTCAAAACTAACCTTTTGTTTTGTTACTAAATTAATTCAGACATATGTTTGACATAAACTTAAAGGTATTATAATATAGACAATTTTTAAGGTTTAAAGAAAAAATTAAATAATTAATCAGAAATACTCCACCAGTTACCGCATAGCGATTTGGGAAATGAATCTCCAAGCGCAGAAGGAAGTCGTCGTTAATAGATATCATTCTGAATGCGAAATCACCACGCCTATCGTTGCGCAGTAGTGGAAGAGATCCAGATCAGTACAGTCTTTTGAATAAATATATTTGACTTTTTTGTTTATTTCTTTAGATACATTGCGAAATACACTGTAGCACTAACTTTATTTATTTGCAAATCGAATTTTAAGTTTAATTAATAGAACTACATATAAAATGGTTATCTTTTTCTTAAAACTTAGTTTGTCTATACCCAAACATAACTTGAATCAACTTCACACATTATTCACAATTAGTCCAATTTCTAAAAACAAATACGGTACATAACTTTATTAGTGGTTTAAAATGTATTGAAACGGCTTAAATATACCGACAGAATTTACAAATTTCCTCTACTGTTAAACTCCTTATTTATATCAGTTTCTTTTCAAGAAAACCAATCCATTCAATTCTGATTTTAAGCTTTGATCTAAGGCTTTTTCTTATTATACCGTGATGTACCTTTAACTATCTATCAACAAGATTTTTGTCCTTATAAGGTTTTATAAAGGGAAAAGTAATTTGCGTTCCTTAGTCTTCTGGGGATTGTGAGCCTTTAAGTACATTATTGTGTATGTGTATATAGGAAGGGTGCATAAAGCTACTTCAGGTACATGATACCAAATAGAAGAGTGGTGTTACTAAAATGAGAAAAAACATTAATTTATCAATACCTAGAAACCTTTTAATTGCAAAAATTCTAATAGAATATTATGATTTTATATATTTACGAAGTGTCAAATGGCAAAGTAAAATAATCAACATTAATTATTGTAATGTAAGAAAGAGACTGAATCTTTTAGGATTTAATAACATAAATAATCAAAAGATATTAAAAGGATATTTTTCTTTATTATTTAAGATTTATTACATATAAACATTTAAATCTATTTAACTATGAATTAAAAAACCATAAACAGTACTTAGGACCACCTCTCTTGTTTTGCACAAGTGAAAGGGAAGTCATACTACTCGCAGACCGGTTTCGACGTTATTGTGTCCTCATCAGTACTTTTTCACATCCCGCAGAGCCTCTCTTATGATAAATTCATTTTTATTGCTTTTTTATTCTTTAAAGTTTACAATATACATATATATAAATAGAAAATAACACATAATATAGGAAAAAACAAGGAATTGTTAATTTAAATTAGATTAGGGACAAATTTTTAAATATTATAAAATTAAAAAAAGTTCATGAAAAAATAATTATTTATTTAGTAAGATGCATTAGCTCCTGATGCCCTTGTAACATCTCGAGCTTATTGTGACATATTTCCAATCACTTTTGCTGAAGATTAGCTGACGCTGCATTACCGGATCCCTTTACCCTTGGATAAAGATAGGCCAACCTTACTGCTAGGGATGTAATTTCCTACTGTATGTGGGAAATTAGGTTAAAACTGTCGAATTAACTTACTAAAGTTAAAACAAAGTTAATATTAACAAATGGCGCGGAGTTTTTGTTTAACACTACCAATTCCATGTTGTCTCTCAAATATATTTCACTTCAAAGCATAACAAAATCTCCTATATTTATTTTGAGAATTAACCTTACCTTATCATCTCTATAAACTCGTTTTCTCCCATCGGAAGTGTACCTACAAACCAAAATTTGATAATAATAATAAGCTTTATTGTCGAAATTTTTTTTTTAAATTTGTGGACAAAGCTGTTCAAAAAAAAGGAAATCACATAGAACAAAATAACAAAACATATTAAAACAGTATTACAAAATACTTAATTCATCCCCAAAGAGTATATTATTCTCGTAAATGTTGGATGCTCTAAGCACTAGCTAAGCAGCGGCAGCTACTCTTGCTCTAATTCTCACGAACATTTTGAGTCTGAACTAAAACATAATTTCAATGAGGAAAATTCTAGCTGCTTGGTATCTAGTAGAATTTAAATTTATATCAGTACGACCTTCCATAAACAACTAGGTATTATTACAATTATTTACCAAAATTTTTGGTTGAAAGACATCTTTTAATTTCATTAAATATTTCTGATATACTGGAAAAATATTTTCAAATTTGCAAATGTTGGACTTTTTATCGGAGTTTATTTTGAATATTTGCTGTATAATTCTAAAAAGTTTATTATTCATGGAAATACATATATACATATTTAGAGAGTAATCAAATACAGTAGTTCTGCTTTCACACAGTTGTAACTTGGCCATTTGATACAATGGTCTATTAGCAAATAATGATTCTGAATGCATGAGTGCCTTGCAATACCAGCAATTGCAACCGAATTTATTGGACTGTGTAAATTAGTAAATAAGCGTATTCCTAAATAAAGGCTACAAGCAGCGTACAATATATTGTTACAAAATAATAGACACCCTCTGAGTTTTACTCACACCCGAAAAATTCTTCTGGTTATTTACTATACCAACGGTATATACAGTGCATCTATTAATTCAACAAGGGATAAATGTATTAGGTACAATTGTAAGAAGTGAAAATAATTTAGATTTGAATCAACCGTCATTATTTGGGTGAATTGTGGCGAAAAGAAGAGTGTTAAAAAACACAGTTAAATAAACATAAATAAAAGAAACATATTTTGAAATGTGTTTTTATTTAAGAAATAAAAATAAGTCGATTTATGGTATTTTTGTTTGGAATTCAAATTAAGAATAATAAAAAACTCTTCATTTTTAACAAAACTTCCACTATTTATTTAAAAAACTGCTTTTTTAAACTCAATGACAGCCGTTTCGCTAGACAACTAGCATCGTCAGCACCTACACATAGGACTGTTGTGTTCTAAATAACCCCAAAGCATGGAATTTGGTGGTTTACGAGATAGGAGCATGTTTCATACATGCATGCATGACTTTGAATTGTATATTATGTTTTAATTACAACTGAAGTATATACACAGGATTCTTCTGAAGTGAAAATAATTTAGATTTGAAGCAATTAAAAAACAGTCGATTTACGGATTTCTTGTTTACTTAGTTACTTACTAGTTCACAATCTTCATTTATTCTTTGTCTCAAATTCTGCATTGGTTACTTGCCTTGTCACTTGTCAAGTTTTCGTTTATGAAATATGGGTCTGTAGGTCTGTTTCGGACAATTTCCATCCAAACATTCAATTTCTATGGGCATGTGCTCAATAATCCACTAAGGATTCTTATTTAACCAACACCTAGAATTATCGTGGTTATTTTTTTCAATTAAGTAAATAGTTTCCTAATCGGTAAGCACTACATTAGTTACAAAATGTTCATTGTTACAAAGGTTCATCCTTCGTTCGCAAAACTTCAGCCGTCGGTTAAAATCATCATCTGGCAATTCTTGAACCTTATGTTATACATACCGATGGTATTTTCCAGTATTCAATATTTTTCTTACAGAGTGTGGTTTAATGCCAAATTTGTTGTGAAAGTTTTAGGTGATTCCTCTAAATAAAATTGCAATATTTTGCCCAATTAATTTGTTCGTTGCAAACGATTTTGACCATCCCCATTTGCATTGAAACGTTGCAAAGTTTTAGTAACCGTTAAACGTGATACAGGATTTCTTTCCGAATGCAAATTATTAAAAATATTTCTGATTCGATTATCATAACCGATTATCATTTTTAATACAACTTTGAGTTTGAGAAATATCTTAAGGATTGAAAGAAGCACTGGTACAAACCTAATGGGGATTACTTTAAAGGTAACAACATTAATAAGCTAAGCTAGAAAAATATTAATTAAATAATTCTGCATTTATGCTGGTCCAAATATGTAGTTTAAGAATAAAAAAATATAGTATTGTTAAAAGTAAAATTTTAGAGATTAAGAAGCGGAATACAGAAATGTTAAGGTAGGTAGTTGGTCTGACCAAAATTTTAAATTATCGTATATAAATTATTACCTAATTCTAAAACTAGGTACTAGTACTTGAAGTTTAAAAATTAATGAAAATATATACATCCCATTGGGTTGAGCAGAAAAAATAGTAACATCTACTGGAATACAATCTTAGATATAGGTAAAATTTATAGCACATTTTACTGCAAGCTTTTGCACACTAACCCAAAACACCCTGTTGATATTGTATCAACTACCATAAAATGGCCCACGAAATAAAATTTTTCTTATAATTTGGTTAGGAAAAACAGAAACTAATCAGTATATTACTTTTGTGCACGCTATACATTCCTAATAAAATCCAGCAAATGTATGATTTTTTCAAAATCAAAAAGCATTTCAGTTCTTGTATCCGAAATTGGATCGGTTTGATAAGATCTGTTTTTGAACTAAAACTGTAAAAAATAGCAAAGCCATTAGAGATTTTCCCCACAAATGTATTAATAATAGTTGTGGTATAATTCTCAAAAACGACCTGTCTGCAACAAAAGCTCGCCTTGAAAGAAGCCGACATAAAAGATAGTCATCGCATTATTTTAAAATTACTGAGCACGTTTCTGCTGCTTAGATGCAGAGCCGCGCGCCGTAGTGTTGATATTGAATAGTTTTCTTTTTTGTTTTTGTTTCTATTATAGATTTTTCAAACAAACGTCTAGCTGTTAGATCTATTATTTGAATATACAAAAGAATTAAATAAAGAGCATCAAAATCTGACACATGAGTTATGCGAAAACAAAACAATACTTTTAGGAACAAAAAGCTGTATCAATATTTGTGCCACAATTTTTATTGGAAATGTTAATATGTTAGATATAAATTTGGCAGTACGAATGTGCTTAACAATGTTCGGAAAGGCGGTAACCTCAAAACTGTCTCTTGTAGATTTAAGGAAGGTTTAGTTGCGTAAATGTACAAAGCATCCTTTATACTAAGGTGGGCGGCATTCTCGAACAATGTTATTGAATACAGCTGAATTTTGTATTGATAAGAAACTTTTTTCAGACTGAGTTTTCCGATATTATTTAAGCAGCAATCCGGTTACTAAACTGGAATGAAATTGATGTTCCTTAAAGTCCTTTACTTAAAATAAAAAACAAATTTACTTATATGTTTTCTTATATGTACTTATGTTTTCAATTAGGTAAGTGAATGTTTATTTTTTGAGACTACATATCAATCTAATTTTTCAAAGTATTTATTAATTTAATAATTAAGTTTATTACTTCCTATAAAATTATTTGTGGATTACAGTCTAGATATATATATATATATATATATATATATATATATATAGCTTAATTTTAAATTAATATTGTTATGGGATCAATTACGGCATTGTTATATAATTATTAATGCTAAAATTACTAATAATAATAAACAACTATTCGTTTATTATTATTCTTAGTAATAATAATAATTTTAAACTTTGATACCTACATACATATGTACAAAATAACAATCTCATTATGTGAATGGTTACACATGTGCATGTTAAAAGAACAAGAATACAGCATTTTGATTGATTCATTTATATTTACTTTAGATAATATTTAAGAAAATAAAAAAATATTTTTCATTTTATACAAACAAATATCTATTACAGTGAAATGTATATGGATACTATTATTAAGTACGATATGGGTTAGAAAAGACCATCTGATTATAATTTGATTTATTGAACTGATGGATAAAAGACAAAACCGGGAGCAGAAAGCACACAAAAAACAATAGATAGTGTAAAAGTGTGGAATATGAACGTGAAGTGATTCCCTTACACTGATTTGATCAAAAGCCCTATTAGAATTCCCCCGGAAATCTATAATATTATTTTAGATAATCGGATTTTGTTTGAAATGAACTCTAAAAATGGCGTTTTTCGCCATTTTTTATCAAACTTTTAAAAAAGTACATTAGAAGTAATAATCCACTATTTCGGCAATTAATTTGGTCTTTTGAATCCTTCAGTAAAGATGAAAATACAATTATACTACTCCAAAAAATAATTGCAACCAAAAAGGTACCTAGATAGGTTCGTTATACGTAAGCAGAGCAAAGCAAGATCCTACTCTCAAAATCTTAGCAATGATGCAAAAAAATTCACAAATAGATAAAATTTACTTTACTTTACTTAAAATTAAGGCCGTCCTAAAAAATTAATTCATTGTAAGCGATTTGAGTTTGAAAATGTATATGCTATTCTGAAGCCGATAGTACATACTTATACTTCAAGGAGAGCGCTAAGGGCCTAGACACAATTCTCTATATAATGCTTACTCACTTATCCTAAAATTTGCTAAAACCTTAAAATATTTGGAACTTAAATAACATATAAGCAGTAAAGTTTAAAATAATAACCAACGCATCTTCTGAGGACGCATGAAGATTAAAAATTCGTTTTGATTGTACAATACAATTTTTTTATATAAGATATTTGAAAAAAGGAAACTTACAAAAAAATACGCATAAGTACAATTCTAAAAAGCAAATAAGCTGATTTTTTGTTTAACATTATTAAGGGTTAAAAATATGCATGTTATTATTTATTTCAAGAACAACTTTTAATATGTAAGTTTATCAGTGTAGCAAAATTAAAACAATAAAGAACACCTAGCTACCTACAACTCATATTTTATTTTAATTAAAATATCTTTAGATGTGAAATCTACATTAACATTTAATTTAGTGTTTTTAAAATAAAAAAAATTGGTTACAGTGCTGTTATTGCACCCATTAAAAATTTCTAAGTAAAGTAAAAGAAAAAAGAACGCATTTCAAAAATTGATAGCCAATGTTTTTTTTTGGATTCGATTTCTTTTCTAAATGTATGTTGGCAATAGGGTTGAAAGTCATAAGGTGTCATAGTATAGGTTATATATATATACGGATAAGAAATCAGTATTTCCCAATTTCAAAATCGTTTCATAGTCTTGACAGCAACAGAACATACACACCGGCAACATGTTGTTACAAAGCCGTCGAGTTCAAATACCGATTCGGTGCACTACTTTTTAAATAATGGCGAATGCGCCGGTTATCCTTCTAGAAAATATTCCATTGTTCTGTTTTTCGAAAATACCAGACCAGAATATTCGAGCCGTCAGAACGGTATATAAAGAGGACACGCTGCGCGAAGGAACAGCCTTAGTGAAAAAAGAACGGAAAATAATTGAACAGTAACACTGTATATAAATAGTGTTATATTAGAATGTTATAAATAAAAGTGTGTTTTATTAAATACATAGTGTGTAAAGTTTATCCCACTCCCAAAAACAATATAAATAAATAAGAAAAACATTACAATGTCATTTAAGAAAAAGAAGACCCACTACACGTCAATAACTAACGAATCAAAAGGTCTTCAATGTAAACTGTTTTGTAGAATATTAGTACGGAAGGAAAGAGGACAACGAACACACTTTCAAAAGGTGCATTATTTATTATTTTTTTAGTGTATGGTATAACACATTGTAAGTTAACATAACAGCAAAATGAGTAAAAACAATAAAGAAAATTAATTTCCAAGATTAAGCTAATAATGCTGGAGTGTACAAAAGTGGATAGTAAATTAATCTAGGGCTCTGGTAAACAGCAACAAAAACAGATTACAAAAAAAGGTTAAAGAGTACCATAGGTGTTACTAGGTACTGAGGAATTAACTGCAACTCTTAAGGATATAAAACTGGAAAAGTACCTATTGGATTCGACGGTTCCTGTTCTACTATGGAGAAAAGACCAAATTGTACTCGCATATTATCTAAACATCTAGAATATTTCCAAAAGTTTTAAGTTAGTAAAATATTTGCTATATTAAAATCCAAAAAACTATACGAGATTAATTCAAAAAGATTATCTTCTATTAAATTATCAATTCTTAGCTGGAGTTAGGAACTTTTAGAACTTCTCCATAACAGACATTATTAGTTATATAATTAAATATAAGCAGTACCTTGTAAACATTGTTACTGCAATATAAAAGACAGATACTAAAGCTACTGATATATCCACAATTAAACACATCAAACCAGTTGTTAATAGAATATGAACGGATTATAAAACTACCAGCTAATACCTACGTTATAGAAGTTAATTATATGGCATGTGGCAAAATGTTTTCTACGTACAAATAAAATACGCACTTTCACCTTTGATTTAATATTAAAACCACTATTTTAAAGAATGGTTCCTATATTACAAGTTTTATATACATTTATTTTTACACATTATAAAAACACTTTTTAAATTGGTAACACACAGATTGTTTGAAGTTATATTAAATAGGTAAGTAAAGTAGGGAAAGGAAAATGACAATTCATAAACCAAAAAAGCTTTACCATTACCGGATTTAATTCTTCAACTGTCTGCTTTCTTTTAGTCTGTTATTTAGATATTACTGTCGTTTAATGAATCATTGTTAGCTAAATACCAAAAACGTAACTCCTATAAAACTCTACTGACATTTCTGTCAATAATTATCAGTCTGTTAACCGATGTATAGCAGCACGAAATCCCTTATTAACTTAACACAGGATGTATCCCACCGTTACTCACTAGTTAACAATAGAACTAAAGGGTCGTTCAGATTTTGATTCCCCGTTGAAACAGACAATGGTAAGTGCATACGGCTATAAACAAAATAAAACTTACAATAAATAATAACATATCAAGATTTGGTTTTAGTTTGAATAAAAAAAACTCTTTATGATTGCACTATTTTGGGATTTAAGAAAATAAAGACTTACCCAGGTATATTTGTATAAATGAATTGTTGATGATTATTAAAAAATACCTAATTTTTATGACATAAAATGTTTGCATCAAAAATATTTTCAGAAAGTAGTAAAAATTTAAGTTAGGTATTTGGTAAGGAATTAAATAAAAGTAACCTATTTAAAAATTTTGATTGTAATAAACAAAAGGCTAAAGATTAGGTCTATTCCAACACAATAGAAAACCGTACATGTATCGGTCATTTCCATTCGTTCAATTGTTCAATATTTGTAACGTAGCACAGCAGTTAGAATTAAACAAATGTTAAATGTTATGTTGGAACAGACCTATTATTTTCGCCTAGAATGAAGTAAAATAGGTATGGAATAGGTACCTAATAAAATAATTTAATAAAATATTATTGCATGCATGAAAGAAATTATAATTCTTAACTAAAAATGAACATAAAAATTTAAAAAAATAAATAGGTACATACTTACATTTATTTTTTAGTTTCAGATCTTTTTCATTCAATTTTTTAGGGAGGTATTTGTAAAATCTGTAACTGTAAAGTTTTAAAGTAAAATAAACATTCTTTGATCTTATCAAACAAATAAATTTAAGCAAAATAAAATATTTTTTTTAATTTTAGTTATAGAATTAGAGGTATACCATCCTATAAAGCTTTGAAGTTTCTGTTATATTTAAATTTTTTTTTGGTTTTACTGTTAAATTTTACTTGTAAACAACTCAGCAGGGAAGTTTTTTTGTGTTTCTTTAGGATTATATGAACAAAGGTTTCATATTAAAAAACGTTGAATGTGACGGCTGTTTCTTCCTCAACTTTATAGATAGTATTCATAACATGGAATCTCTTATAAATCCCCATTATATGGGAAACACAATCTAGCTATGTTTGAATTAACTTTTAAATATCCAATTTTCTTTATTTTATTATTTATTTCTTTTGCAGGTTTCATGGTAGGTATATAAATCAATAAACTAAGGAGTTGGAATTTAACTAAAAAAGTATTCCAAAAAAACTATTACAGATCAAAAAAATTTATATAGAAACTGAATTAAATTATAGATTTACTTACATGCTATTTTTTCGAGTATTTTTTATAGGTAATTATAATTTATTATCAACGAAACAAGGTTAAATATACACGGATGAAGTAGTTTCCAAAATAATTTAGAAATAATAAATTTAAGTACTTATGTACCTAATAAAGTAGGAGAAAATATTTCACTGGACATTCTTAAAACCTAAGAATGCCTATGGCGAAAAATATTATATTAACATGAAAAATGTTTAGTTTAAGTTTGGATCTATAAGAGAATACCTATATTGAGATTAATTTTAAGTACCTACCTCTCTACAGAAGAATATAATGGTTTGTAACGTCTGATGGACATTGTTTGGATATTTAATCAAAATGGCGGACCATAGGTAAACTGTATAAAAAAAGAATAGATATACAAAAAGAAACAAGAGCTATTATTGGAGGTACTAGAATACTCAACTAAATTCTTTTATTTTATAAGCTGGGAGTGCAATAACCTAATTTAACCCAAATAAAATACAAATAATCTTCAAAACTTACGAATTAAAAATATTCGGCTTCAGCGTTTCCTTGCATCCAGTTGATACAAAGATAAGGGTTCTTGCGGTGTCGATATGTTTGGACGAAATAATAACTCATTGGTGGCAATTTACACTGTGTCGAATAACGTAAACACTTTTAATCAATATCACAAATAAATTACAATGACAAAGAATTCTAGAATAAATATCTGATGGACATCTAAACAATTTAATTGTCTTTGGTTCTTAAAATATACATATATTACTTCGAATTGTCTATATTGGTATCAGGAAGTATGGGCCGTATTGACGGTGTATTAAGTAGAGCTTGATAATAGTCAACTATGGGAAACATCGGCCACTGCTGCTTGTTTTCAGTTTTTTCTTGATGTTCACTGGAAACCACGTCAATGTCTTCTTCGTTGGTTTCTTCTCCTGAATCGGGTGCCAAAAGCGATTCAACATCAAATTGTCTCTTCCGTGTTGAATGTCTAGATGAAACTATTGGATAAACTGACGTTGAAGGACCAGGAATTACTGAAGGGCTGTCAGAAAGCGGTGGAGGACTAGGAGAATCTGCTCCATCTTCGTCGACTGCTAGTCCCATGTGTTTTCTTACTTTCCTTTGAGCCTTACGTCTCCTAAAATCTCCTTTTCTGAAATCTTCAACGTTTGCCGGATGAATAGCCCAATAATGACCTTTTCCATTTGCACTTCTTCCAGCTTTAATAAAACAATCGTTTAACGAAAGATTGTGTCTTATTGAGTTCCTCCATCCGGGTCCTCTGGTTCGAAAATATGGATAATTATCTAAAATATGTTGATATATATCGGATAATACCAATTTAGTGTCTGGAGAACTTAAAATTGCCATTGCAATTAATCCGATATAACTATGTTGAGGTTTTGGTTCTTCGGGTTGTAGTGATCTAGGTAACAGAGGATAACAAGTCAATGTCGATGGAAAAGGATTCAATAGTGGATATCGTAACCGTTCGGCGACTGCGTACTGATAAAGCTGTAACTTATAGTGATCTATCGGAAACATAGCTCTTGGAATATTAGCATCAAATGTAAATCTGACGGGTAGTTTTGACTGCGATGTATGATTCGTTGAATTTTCGTTGCTACACATAATTATTTCAGTTCTGTTGATTATAAAATAGGCAAACACACAGATAAACAACTAAACACTATTTAATTTAAACTTGTTGCTGCGAAAATAAACGATCACGTATATCATTAATCATGATCTGTCATTCTATGGAGAGTCAACTATACTGTACAAGTGATAACCCATCGGGGCATCTAAACATTAGAACAAATACTAACCATTTGTCGACTAATATTTGCCAACACAAAGTGGGTGGCAACATAAGCATCCAATGAAAAATGAGAGAGCCCTTCTACAACTGTTACAACCCCGCCTCGCCATGTTGTTAAACTGGAAATAGTCTCTAGATACCTCCTTTATCGAACAACAAAGGGGAGTAACAACCCTAAAATCTTTACATTTATGTTTACAGAGAAATCCTCCACATTCCTAAAATTTGCATTTAGTCGATAACCCAAATAATATTTCAAATTATAAAAAAATACATGCCATAAATACATTTCAGCTTAAACAAAAATATTCCATTCAAATTATCTCCTGATAAAAATATTTAGATGTATTTGTAATTAATTTAGGTTGTTATTTACTGCGACACATAGGTAATTTATATCTGTTATTCTTTTGTTTACCATACTCTAACAAGGAAAAAACCATCTGCCACAATTCGTAATAATTGTGCAAATTGACACTTAACGACCTTAAATACCTAATTTTAAATCTAGATTTTTTTCCTTTACATTAGAATGTTTATAATAGGTAGGTAACTATCAAAAATATGCAAGCCATGTGATATAACTCAGGTGTGATTCTTTTTTAAACTTGAAGCTATATTTGACAAATTATTTTTGTGCTTTATGATGTGATATCACCACCTTATAATATTATCTGGAATAGGCATTGCCAATAAATTACTTGTTTTTGATACAATTATATTATTGAAATTTTGTGTTGACATCTTGTCTTGATTATATAAACTGGAAAAATTTACTTAAAAATGCTTAAATAAATAAAAAAATCTTTGAAAAATACAGTTTGTTTAATAGACTTAAATTACAGTACAGTATTATATCTTAGAACCAAACAGGCTATCCAAGGTATGAACTGGGGTTAGGATTGCCTCAGTCCTGTATGTATGTACGTAGGTATATATGAAATTAGGGATGATAAGTACACTGCGACCTAGGTAGAGACAATTGTATCCCCCTTACTTGCCAATAGTCTTATATTTTCCTAGGAAAGTTTAGGACATCGTTGGGCTTCAAATCAATAGATCTCTTCCATTTCGTGTGCTCGTTGGTATATCTGACCCTAGAATTTTGTAAGGCAAAGCATTCCCAGAGTATGTGTATATTAAGGTTTCGTAACAGGTCCATAGCAGGTCCATCCAGGAAGAGAACTACAGAACTACTCAGCCTAAGTAGAACCCAACTAAGAAAGGCAGTGGGACTGCTTACAGGACACTGCCATCTCCGAAAACACATGAACATAATGGGACTTGCCGAGGACCCGTTATGCAGAAAATGTGGTAAGGAAGATGAAACTCATCCTCTTCACGTAATATGTCACTGTCCAAGCCTTAAGTGGCTTAGACAGAGACACTTTGGCATTCAGTTTCCTGAGCCAGAGGAAATCGTGAAAGCAAATATCAGAGACATTCTAAAATATATGAAGGAATTGAACCTGGTATGATCACTTCAGGGGGGTACAATGAGCCTAGAGATCCAGTACATGCACGAAACGCACCCCAGAAGAATAGAATAGAAGGTTTCGTCCTCTTCATCATAGAGTCTGCACTTTGCTTCATCTTCTAACCCTAGTTTATTCATGTGACTTCTTAATCAGCAATGCCCGGTTAATATATTTCCGTTAAAATGCTGGCGTAGTCATCCAGTGAGATCGTAGTAGCCCCTTTTCCTTTTTTGGGTACAGCTTTTTTTTGAGACAACCACAGGGCTCCGAATCAAGCCCCTTCTCTTGTGGGTCTAACAGCTTCCTCTTTTTCCTCCTTCCATTTGTGACCTGACACCCACATCAACGTAAAATTTTTGTTTCAGGTCAGTTTCTTAAGGGATTGTTTACATTCCCAGAAAAGCTTTGATTCATGACTAAAAGTACTCTGAACCTTTAAATCTATCTGGCTGTTTATCAGAGTATGTAGAGGTACAGAAAAATAATTTCCATTGTGATAGATTTGATAGACTGATGTGGTTACAAACCATCTAATTAATATACCTAATAATTTCCTGTTTGCCGAATAAACTAACTAAATAAACTACATTAACACTTCCATTATTGTATTGGGGGTATCTTTATTAAGATCAGAGATGAGAAAAGTGATAATATTTCTTCTTATATGTAGTGTGCAAAAAATCAATTCTTTCTTATTTTAACAAAATGGTACCTACCTACTTACCTACTAGAACGATTGAGATAAATGTGATTGTATAAAGTGGCAATAACCATTAAAATTGACATTATCTGATTTTTGTGACTTGGGGATATTTTCTAAACAGTTTCAAATTTAACATTATTAAGAATGTATTTACTTTAAAATCAGGTGGGCAGTATCTAAATAATTTTTAAGAGTTTTGTACGTTATATTTTACTATTTTAAAGAAATGATTATGAATAAAAAATGCTATTGTTACTTTCCAAATATAACCAACAAAAAAAATTTTAAAATGAGAAGATCACAAGCTATATAAAATATAAATACATTTGAAAACAGACATAAGTATTTTACGAGAAACCTAAGATTAGGTCGGGTTGGGTTTTGGTGTGGATTTTAGTGGAAACCACACTTTTGGAACCAAAATACCAAAAGGTCACACCCTGCTTATTTGTAGCCCACACCTGTCCTATAGTTTTTCTGATTTAAAACATTTCCAGTTTCTTGCAAACTTACCTATCTGTAAATCTGCATGAGACATTTGATCTATATACCTACCCTATACCTAGTACATACTTAAGTCCTGATTCGATTGTTTACATAGAAGATGTTCTGGTGTTTTCTCATATTCTTCGCATTCTCTGCCGAAGTCGTATTTGTAAGTCCTCCATTTTAGGAGCTTCGACCCTACCAACAAGTATACCTACTCGTGATGATTCCTATCATCGTTGCACACCTTTTGGGGCCTAGGATGCCTGTTATAACTTAATTATCTCAATCTTTTGCTTTCCCATGCTGATCTATCTATAAATATTTTGTCCTTTGTATATTTAACAACGAGACCTAATGTTGTATTCCTGTGATGGATAGCCAGCAGAGGCTAACTTTGCAGTAGTGTATCCAGCTCGGCAACGTCTTTGATTCCACCTTTTAACACTCTATGTTTCTTAATACAGTTGGAATCTCAGAAAATATTCCGTCAAGTCTTTTATTTATACCCGTCTGACTGCTTTTCTTATTGCATATATTTCTGCCAGTAGGATATTTTGAATTTTACAGTCCTGTTCTTGTTCACATCGTCTAAGTAGATCCATATAACGGTTTGGTTTGAAAAGATACAGTACCCTGAATACTTCCTCGATTCTTGATTACTGTATTGGTTCATTCCCTAGTTGTTATACAGGGAACTTAAATTTTCCGTCTGAAATGTTTTGTGATTCTACCATATAGCCTAAAAACAATGGTAAAAAATGTCTCTGGTGATCTATAGAATATACCTACTTAGTTTTTAATAAGGAACCTTTATTCTGAAGATTAGTGTAGTTAAATAAACAAAAAAGCTTTGAGCAATAAGATAATTTTGTTTCTGATAAATTTAATATCGTCTATTGTCTATTGTTCAAAGTTATTTCTAATATATTTAAAACTAATATAAAACAAACTACGTTCATTATCATTCAATATATAAAATTATTAAGGTAAATGCATAAATGGAAAATTATATTAATACATGCATTGTGCAACAGAAATTTATTGACTGAAAAGAGTATTATTTCGGGCTATAGAAACGGAGTACTATCGAGCTGTACAAAAGGAGTAGCAGATATACCCGACACGATGTATATCAACGGAAAATAATCCATTCTCTGATTAAATCACTAACATGGAATCGACAAGCACGGTTCACGGTAGGAGAGAAATGAAATTCGCATTCAGGCACAGCGTCAAAACCTGTCGTTATCGTTTAACTATAGTTAGCTAACAAATTGAATATTTATTTGATTCATTTAAGCAACGGTCTTAAAAATAAATTACAAATAAATAAAACAGTTGATTACAAAGCTTTAGCCAAGTTTATATTGCAAGCATGTAAGTGTAGCACTAAGAACATTAAAAATAGAACTTTTATTCAAAAAATTGCTTTTTTAAACTCAATGACAGCTGTTTCGCTAAAAACTAGCATCGTCAGATTGACATATTGAAGTTACATTTTTTTTTTGTTTTTGTTATTTCTAATTAATCTATTTCTAAATATAAATCAACCAATACTATTTTTTCAGTTTTACCTGCATTCCATTACTATTTATAAAATAACTTGTTTATTGCTTGTCGAACGAGATAACGAAAACAAAAATTAATTTTTATTGTTCACCTAATAACCTTTTTAAAGTTCCGACTAACAACAAATCTGTTACCGCTGTTAAATAAAAGATAATAGATAAAGATACTAATGCCAACGGAACAAAAGATCACAGGCTAATTAAAGGATCTGACCTCTCAAGCAGTGTGTATCTTAAAATCTCGGTTACTTAATGTTTTCTATAGATGTTATTAGTTGTGGACTGGTCTTTCATTACAAAAATATGGGATGCCGTTCTTTAATTTAAATGACTTACTTAAATGTGTCTCACACCTGCTACCTAGTAATTTAACTAAAGTGGATGCTGGATGAAGCAACGAAAACTTAGATAGATATCCACTAACACTAAAATAGAAAAAGAATAGGTAGGTATTAGATATTATTGACATAAGTGTTCAAACTTTATGAAAAACAAAGTAAACCTTGATTTCTCCAAAATTTAATAGTTAATATGGGAACAGTATTAATCATAACTATTTAGTTGCTTCTGTAACTCTACGTCAAACATGCAAATTGATCAATGTTGGACTATTTTGTTACGTTTTCTATTGAGGTTTCAAAACCAAAATCAATTGGTCTGCTGGAACTTGAAACAAACCTCCGATCTGATGTTCTGTAGATTAATATACATTAGTGAAAATCTGATAAATATATTTTAAAAATACGTTAATAATCTAACAATTCACAATTTTACTTTCACATTTCATCTAGAGCACAGAAAATAATATACCTATATATACACCTTTTTTAACAAGGGCAAAGCTCATAAAAATGTTTGTGATTGTGTTTTAAGCAAATCTTATCCATACTACTGCTATAAGTTAATGTAGGTACCTAATCCAAATCTAAAATGATACCAATTCATTATTGTTACTTTGTACACCCTTCCAGAAAAGTTGTATGTTAAAAATATTGAATCATTAAAGTACACAAACAAATAATTTAATTTAATAAATTAAGAAAGACTAGAACTGTTTTAAATCTTAGCCTTAAAAATATTATATTTTAAATTAATATTTAAGAATTTCTTTCATATAAACGGATTATTGATGAAAAATAATTTTATTCGGGGATTTTTGTCTGGAAGATTCAAGTCCCACAGAAGCTTTTTGCAGATTTTAAGGAGATTGATACCTAGGTAGGTAAATACATATTTTCTTATAAAAATTATTATTTGGTTTTACCTGAAATAAATGCATTTTTATTTTTTTGAATATTACTGATAAAAAATGTATTTCTTTTAAAATAAATTTTACTTATTGCTCCTAAATGTATGCATAGGTAATATAGAGATGTTTTCTAAAAATAGGCCTGCTAATTTATTTATTTGAGAATAATTGTTACTAATAATTAATAATTATATTGATATTTAATATTCGAAACTGCATATATGTGGATAAAAACATTGAGATCTGTCTTTTATAGACTTAATTCCTTTGATCTTGCACGGATTCAATACTTTGATACTTTAACCTCACTTTTTTATCATGTTTATTTATTGTCTTAGCCTAACTTAGATCATCCTATGAAATCAACCATGTAACCCAGCAAACAAAAAAACATATTGGATATATCTATGTTATGTAATTTTTGAAATATAAAAGTCACAGTTATATAAAACTGAAGTCACAACTAGATAAGATTTATGTATTGAATACTGACAAAGGCCGGCACAGCTAGAGAACAATAATGATATAATATGTACATATTTATTTTACATATTTATTATGTATATTATGTTACATCTCAAATATGTCCAAATTACTATGTAACATATATGTTTATTTCGGATCTCCGTTTCTGATGATTGTTCACCATAACCACTGTAAAACTGAGCTACTTATCCATTTCTTTTTCTTCCTCATTGACAAGTCACAGAAGTCTTTCAATTTTTTTCTTTTTAAAGAATTATTTTGCCTAAAATCTATAATTAAGTTATTTGAATGTAAATCAATTATACTTGAAAATAACTTTAGTGTGATAAGTATATAAATAATAATAATTAGTACTTACATAATGTTTTCTCCAACACTCAACACAAAGATACCCAGAAAAAATTTATTATAAGTATATACTTTGTTATTCATAATTTGCACGGGTATTTGTAGCACTCGAACGACTCGTGACAATTTATAGGTTATAATTTTCTTCTTTTTTTGTAAGACATATTAGACGAGGCGAAATTTATAAATTATTTTATGTAGCTTTTACGTAATATATACATAAAATGTTTGATGTAGCAAATTTTACGTATTAAATATATATAATTTTGTTCTTCTATTTATGTAGCAGAATTTACATCATGAATACATAATCAATTAGATATATCTAATATATAAAATATTTTATAATGTCAATATTGAGAATATATAACAAAGTTTATATAGATTTTGGTACATAAATACTACGTAAAAAATATATAATTATTTTATATAAAAATCTTTCTTTCTCTGTTATATATTTTTATGTAGCATATACATTTGTGTTTGCTGGGAATGTACCTACATGGAGAACAGTTATGACTTCTACTCGAATATTTTACGTAAACTTTATTTATAATTATTTGCACTTAAATTTTTTAAAACTATTTTATATAAACATGATTATTTTATAAGTAAATAATTTAAAAATAACGTTTTTTTCAAATTAAAAGCAAGTTAAAACTAACAATATAATCTCTCCTATCACGTCCCTTTGCCACGTCTGCCACTGTGTTTCCACACGATTCAGAAGTTTAGCCACATACACTCTAGACTAGACTCTGGAACTTTTTTGACGATATTAAAATCGATAATAGGTGTTTCAAATCCAACCAATCATTTCTACGATAAAATATTTTGGATTGCTGCTTTTTTGTCTTTTCTGTTAATGCAATGTCATTCGCATACCTACAGGAAGCCAATTATATTATATGATTGGGAATTGGATTGCTATAAACTATGACTATGTATTGGTATAAATAACTCATTATATATTGTGCCCTACCCAAACTATACAGAACATAAATAAACAATTTAAAACGTAACATAAATATTTTAGAAATAAGTACCTAAAAACATATAGGCACTCTGTATCTGTAATTCTGGAAGGGTGGGTCGCCCCACTGCACTTAGGCCAAATTTGGCCCATTGTGCTTCCTTCTGAGATTGAGCCTAACCTATAGGCTCGTTAACCATCCTACCTGTTTAAAGTAGGTGATAACGTCGCCTGTAGGCAGCTCCCTCAAATTGGCATATGTTAGCCAGTTCTCGCCGAATACAGAAAGTCTTATTTGAGAGAGTGCCGGACAATCACAAAGGACGTGCTCAACTGTCTTATCCTCTACATAGTGGGCTGTCAGATAAACACAACCTGTTCAGATGTTTTCGTAAATGACAATGGCCAGTAAGTATACCTGTGACCAACTGCAGGTCCTTTCTGGTCATGGCCACGTATTTCTTGGCTGCTCCGCTCTTCGGATACTTCAGAAGTTCCTTGGATAGTATGCAACCTTTTTCTTCGTAAACTGTTAAGAAGTAGTACTTCAAATAAAATCTGTTACATAAAAGATAAAAATGTTATAGTTCCTAATAAACGTAAGGAGCATTTTTTGCTTCTTAATAACATAAATACGAAAGGAGGAATACTTTTGTTATATAAAGTGTAATAAAAATATTCGACAGAAATCATTATAAGGTTTCTTGATCTTTTGGGTAATTGAAGAGAACGATTACCCTTCTGTAAAAACCACATACCTACCTACTCTGCATTATAGCTAACTATACTATTGCAATCAGATAAGCATTTTATAAAAAAAGCAACAAATTGTTTTCTCCATTTAGGTTATTGGGAATAATTACTATCCCTATAAATCCGGTCTATTGTATATATGCAGGGATTTTTAGCAGACCGCTGTTAGCAAAAGTACATTTTCTCTTTTAGGATATGTGCCTGTCCGCATCAATTTGGGTATTTTTCCGCTCGACGTCCTACAGCCGCTGCATCATTTCCTTGATATTCACCTAATTAACAAATAAAACAAGTAATAATTACCTACCTCAAATTGTTATATTTATAGTCATTATTCTTATATATTTTTCCAGTCTACTGCATCAATCTCTGATCAAAATTCACAATACAGACAATGAAAATTATTCAATTAAATAAAACGGATATTTAATTTCTAACATAAAAACATGAACAGTATTTTTGAGATAAGTAGGTACATACTTCCTTATATTTTGGGTATTTGTTTTCTTTCAAATTTGAGAATGTCGTATGTCCAAATCTTTTATAAACTTATTATTATTATTTTACACTGTTAACAAACAGTCTATAGAGCTGTGAATTATTAGCAATTCACTACAAAAATAAAATACAGATAAGCTCATTGTCACTTATCATTCAGCTGTGGCTTAGAAAATCAAGTGAAATGTTAAAATCTTTTTATAAAAACATTTTAAAAGGTACAAATACCTAGAAAACCTCAAATGCATTCAATCAACATGTCAAGGAGATTAACAGTTTAACAATAGTTAACTACTTGAAAATCCATAATATTTATACCTGCCACCCGGGGTTTCAAGGACCTAACACTAGTTCATTGTAGTTTATTCATTGATGCTTTTGATCAAATTAGTCCGAGTACGTTAGGGTATAAAATAATTTAACAAAGTGACAATGACGATTTTTTGAATGCTTGTGCAGTAGCGTTACTTTTGTATGTTTTATATTAGATAGATTCTACCTAATATAGAAAAAATATCAGATTATCAAGGTAGTTACTTTGTCCAGATTGTATACAAAGGATGTTTGGGATTTACAATAAATGTTATCGATTGTATAATCAAACACCACTAAATCATGTAACATAAACAGCAAAACAGCCCAGTACAAAATTATAATAAATTTTTGTAGATACCTACCTAACTCATGGTCTGTCAAGAATAGTTTGTGTATTAAGTAAATAAAGCGTTTTCATTTGTTTTAAGAAAACCGTGACAACAATTTTTAGTTTTAAAATACATGCACCTATTTCACTTTAACAAATGCATAAAAAATGTCTCTAAATGTGCACATCTGCAATAGTTAAACAAATAGGTAGTAGAAAGGGTTAGATTTAGGAACCCAGAGACCCAGAGACTGAGTACAAAGCATTTTAAATCTTTTTTGTGTGACTAAAAGAGCTAGACAACCTGTAATCCAAATACATGCTACCACACTTTCTTCCACTATTTCATTCATCAATTTTAGTGCCAAATATTAACATTTACTTACTAGATTAGGAAAAAGTCTCAAACTTTCATTACAATTAAGTATTTTTTTTTGTTTAAATTCGTCATTTTTTGCTATATTTTGCTTTTTAATTGCCGTAAACAAAAAATGTTTTGTGTCTAATTTATCTTTTTATACATTATTTCATAACAACGGTTTGGATACTTCTTTTGTTTGATTTTTATAAGGGGAGATACCTTGTTAAGAGAAATACCATTGGTTATGGATTTATTAAAAAAAACCTATTATATAAAGTGGCATGATCATAGAAAATATAAAACAAATATAGAATGAGAACCGGTGTATTAAAATATGCAGACGTAGTTCAGAGCTAACTGCCTGGCTATTAACTTAAGTTCAGTTCAAAATGTTAAGTGCTAAAATGTCTATTTGAAACCGTTTTTTTCTCATCAGAGTAGTGTACTAGATCTTAAACTATTAGTAATTACTAACAGTATGTATGCAGCATAGTAGTCGGTACTAAATCCTAACTTTAAAAATGTATAGAGTAAAAAAATCTCATTAGATATTCAAAAGGGCTACACGGTAAACCGTCAATAAATTCTGACACTTTCATAGTTTGCATTGCAAAATTCTTTCCTTCCATAAACAGGACGTGTAGTATCACCCTGTTTTACAAACTATTGGAAAGTGTAGTGCAGGCTATGGTAATCCAATTAAATTATTCTAGATCATTAATTTCTTCATCTGAAGAATTGTCATCATCCCTTGGCGTTATAATTAAAGGGTCAACCACCTGTCTAGATCGCACATTTTCACAGGACTGTTTTTCTTCAGTTTTCTGGTGCCATTTCCTGAAGAGCTTGAATGGATTTAGTTCGTAATGAAATGGCGGTAGGCACATCACAATTACTTTATACTTTTCTGCTATATCTTTAAAGGCATATTTCATGAAGCGAGTTCATTAACTATGGTTAGTAGTTCCTCCTTTATTAAATTAGTCTCAAACTGAATACCTTTTTGTGATAGCCAGTTAATAATTTCTCGCTTTTTCCTTTCTCCAAGTTAAAGTTGGTATCTTCTCTATGCGCCTTTAATGGTAGCTTGAATCAGCTGGAAGACATTTTAATATTTCCAGTCCGACACGACTCAAAGTTAAACAAACCTTCTTCACTCTATTCCATTTTCACGAATGCGTTATAAGAGGCTCCCTTTTCTTTAATAAAAGGTGGATCCAATTTTTCCTTGTTATATTTATTTACAAAAGTATATATATTAGCATATATTATATCATTAGTAACAAAATAATACTCAATGTTTATTAAATCTCCAATTTTTCCACCGCATCAGTAAAATCGTTATTTAAAATGTAAATCATCCAAATAAAAATATGGAACAAAAAGAGCATTAATTGAAAATTGATTTTCTTCCCCTACGTTCTGCATCCTTATAAGCTACTAAACGTAATTAAGTATCTGCGTATATATGAAATACACGAAATTGAAAAAAAATCAGATGAAATCCATCCTGTAATCGGCTTAGTATCTACACACGTATAAAAGTTATGAACACACGTAAGGCTTTGAACTTGAACAACTTATTTTAGATCTGTATTAATCTGCAACACGAAAGGGGATGGTTTTTCTATCATACACACAACTATTCAAGATCGAGGTTTTTCATATTTATTTTAATAATAATAAAAACAATGTGATGAGTATATTTTACAATCAGTAGACTAATATATTGTATAAACAACACTAACAACAGATTATAAATCAAAACTTTGGTAAGGATTTCTCTTGGGCATATTTCATGAGATTTTTATAGTTTTTTATTCTTAAAATGTCTTACAGTGTTTATTCTACTAGTCTCCTATTATTACAGGAGTGGGGTAGTTTCCTTCCATACAATATCAATAAGTAATTACAGTAGTGAAATTTTGATTTATATACAGCAAGACTATGCTTAAAATCTACAAGCGGTTATCATCTAACTGGGAAACACGCTTCATCAGTAATGAAAACATTTTCAAAACTGTCGTTTCCAGACGCTTCACAGGGCTGAAGTCTTTGAATCTACGTTTCTGTAATCGCAAGCATCTTCCTCGGTTTTCTTGCTCTATAGCTACAGTGAACGGTCTGCTACCCAATTGCAATAAAACTTTTAAATAATGTTCTCTTATCTTAGGTTAGGTTTGTGGTCCTCCATTGCGATTCACAAGAGTCTATTGTGGTTTACACCTGTTCAGATTCCACCAAACAAATTCAGCTTCGCGGCGGGACAGGTACAGATTAAATACTCTGCTGTTTTATCATCTTCCAGACAAAGACAGCAAAATGGATCCGTCTCAGTCCAAGTTTGTACAAATAATGATTCAGATGACAGCAGCTTTTTAAAAGACCTGTTAGACAAAGTAGGTCGTGCCTGCTATAGTTTAACATTTGTTTAGATACAGTCATCGAAGGATTTAAAAAAGCCTTTGAATGAGATAATCCTGGTAGATTATGTCAGAAGTCCAATGCTCTTCCTGCTGTTCAGGAAGTGTGTGTTTGGCAAGACTTATCGCGATACCAGTTGCAGGTTCTGGTCCAATAGAAGTACGTACAGCACCCTTCCTTGCAAGAAAGTCTGCCTTCTCATTTCCCTCCAAGCCAGGAATCCAGACCAGCAATACTTTATTGAGTTCTCCTATTGAGGTAGAGTGTTTTTTGGCAGTCTAAAACCAGTGTTGACTTTATAAAGTGAGAGCTAAGTGCTTTCAAAGCTGCTTAGCTGTCCGAGAAGTTTTTTTTGCTCCAATTTCTCCACACATGAAATAATGGAGTAAATTTCTTTAAATGAAAAGTTATTTTCTCCAATATCAGACTTAAATCCTATTTCTTTACTTTCTAGATGTGGTAGGTAATTGCTGCCGAAAAAGTTTGTCGTTTTATCGGTCGTTGAGTTTTTATTGTTTTTGTATTTTGTCCCACTCTGTTAATTGAAAAAACATAAAATTTTAAAACATTTATTTAACAAAATTATTTAGCTCATAACAATATTGTGTGCATTGACTAGTTAAAAGAATTAATATAAAAAAAGTTACAAGTGCTATAACTACCTATTCTTATGATATAAATAGAAAGCAAAAAATATACCACATTGAAAGCTTTTGATGAATCTTGTTTAATATATAAAATTGAAATAATATAAAAAAATAAAGCGGATTAAAACATTTTACTTCGAATAAACCAGAAAACCTGTAAAAAATTTCCCAAAAATTGTAACGAGTGGTATAAAATTTTTCGCCACGTGTTACAGCTTTAAATATCGTTTAATTAAAAAATGTGGTATACCTACCTATTGTCTAAAACATTATCTGTAAACTAATATAATAGCATTAAAAAATGCGGTAAATATACATGTATATTAATATTGCAGAAGTATTATTTATGTTCAAATGATCACCACTACGAACAAACAGAAACCCAACATCAAGTAATAACGTGTAGAATCATATTTGGGTTAAAATTTTCAATTCAACTCCTGTCAACATCTTAAATCTTACATTATTTGTCCGAGGTCTTCATGAATGATATAATCTACAATACTTTTGGAACCATATTAACTAAACTTATTTCATAATACATTTTTTAATTTTTAATGTTATATACATTTTTTTTACCGTTTGATTTTCACTGTACACTATTTACAAAATCCAAGTAGCAGCTTATATACTTAAGATGTAAGTTTCAAGAACACAATATACAAGTTTTTATGACACCCTTATAAGTAAAGTAATGTTATTAGTCATTATTGTAGACTCCTATACTGTGTTGTTTTGTTGCATTTTATTTCTGAGCGTTGGAACGTCGTCATCAATTCGAACCAGCAATCGTATTTTCTGAAAAATAACAAGAAATAATTCAACAATGAATTTTGAATGAGGTAAAAGTTGGTACCACGTTTTCATCCCCAAAAAGCAGTGTTCATTGGTGTACCTCAGGTTTCAGTTTTATAACCTGTTTTTACAGATTCACAAAAAATTTATTCCAAAAAACAATCTTAATTTTTAAATATCGAATAGTGTACCTATATCTGACCCATTATTTTTCAAATTTATTCAAGTTTCATATTATCGATTATTGATATTAGATATTAAGTACATTCCAATTGATGATATATTATTTACTAGAAATAGCTACAGCTATATTCTGTAATCCTCTTCAAAGACGGTAAGCATTTGGAAAGCAAAATTTTTAAATTAGGTTAAAGCTATCAAATATGGTGTCCTCGTCCACACAAAATGACATTAATTGTATTATTAAAATATTATCGATACTTACATCCTGTCTATCTCCAGGTGTTATTATCCAAATATAAATCATATATCCAGGAATACATAACATAGATGTTAACGCTGTGGCCCAGCCAAACAAATGTGCCCATAGAGGAAATTCATAATTTAAGTATTTTACTGGAGTCCATTGTATCAAGTTGAAGAAAAATACACTCTGAAAACATTTTAAAAATATCTTAAACAACAACATATTTAAATTATCTATGTAGTTTTAGTTCGTATAATGTTTATTGATGAAGCTTCAATATTTAAAAACAGTGTGTCCATAAAGTAACCCATAGACTAATTATTAGCTCAATAAATTATAATATTAGAAATTGTCGAGACAGGTCGATGTTTATTTTCATTTCCTATTTTTCAAAATATAATCTAATATACGGGGTGAACGATCTCCTGTCATGACGTCGTCGCCATTTTTCTTAAATGGAACCCTCATTTTTTCGATTTCTATTTTTTCCTTGCTGAGCTGATTCCAAAAATGTATAATATTATTATAATCGAAAAAATAGTAAATCAAGATAGGAATTTTATTTTTCAATTTTTTAATCAAGATAGGAAGTTTATTTAACTAAAAATGAACTTATTGGATGCACTGTATATTTTTAACTTAAAATCTAAACTTTGTTTCATAACTGTGTTATGTATCCAAGTTACCTTCACATTTCTTTTATTTTTTCCACGGCTACACTTAATTATGTTTTTACTTATATCAATATGATTCAAATATACTAATCCTAAAACTTACCACACATATAAATGGCGTTGCTATTGTCCAACAAAATTTCCACCAGCTAATGGGGTAATATCCAATCATTTCTTTGATTCCGTCATAAAATTTGTTAACACCAAATGCCCACGATATTGCAATACACTCAAAGAATATTAAAAACAGAAGGCAAAAGCCACTAACAGCATATGAATCCAATATTTGAAATACGTACATTCCTCCCTAAAAAACAACTCTTAAATCAAGTTTAGTCTTTAAAAGTTGGTGGTTTGATGAAAAATATGTAATCCTTATTGTCTATTAGTATTGACGATTAGGACAAAAAAAAGTCACAAAATTAAAAGCAAATGTTTTTTTTTACTTTCCTTTTTGTAGACAGTAATTTTATCTTCTTAATATTTTTCTAAATAATATAAATGTTTCCATACCTGCGAAATGCATGACAACCCCACTATGTATGATAAGAAACAAACTATTGCTATAAAAATTTCTTTTCTCTTCCTCAGTAAACCAGGCCATTCATCGACTATTGCTGTTACGAAACCCTCCATTGTACAGAATTGAGAATCCAGACCAATTAATAGAATCATAAAGAAAAACAAACAAGCCCATAAAGGTGATCCTGGCAATTGTAGAACAGCACTCGGGTAGGCCAAAAATGCGAGTCCAGGACCTAAATCAATTGAATGTAGATGTTTTATTTTATTCATAAAAGTTTTATAACTTACCTGAAGCAGCAACATCAGCTACTGGCCGTTGTTGCTCATGAGCCATGAAGCCTACCACAGAAAATATAACGAACCCAGCAAACATACTTGTACTGGAGTTTACTGAACATACAATTAAAGCATCTCTGCAACACACAAAATTAATAAAATTATGCTGGAATTACATTTTGTTTGTTTGTAGCTAGGTACCTGATGTTGTTTAGGTAGTATTAAGGCTAGACCAAGTATGGAAGTAATGAGACATAACAATATTAAAGCCTAGATGTTAATAAATGTCAATCTGACGATGCTTCTTAGCGAAACGGCCGTCATTGTGATATAAAACATATTTTTTTAATTAAACTTGGAAATTACGTTAAAACGAAGAGTTTTTTATTAGTCTTAATAAGATGGACTTCCAAAAAGTAAGAGTTAATACAATAAATTTTTTTTAAGGGTAATTTAATACGCTTAGGTCTTGATTACTGCCAATTTTAATACCTACAGAATTCTTTAAAAACCTGTATAGTTATAATATGAAATTAAATGGTCGACTGCATAAAAGTAAGCCTTACTTCTGAAAAATCATTAAAGATCTGGTTCATTTTGTTGCATAATTGCAATCGCCCACTAAGGAGGAAACAGAAAATACACTCACGCACATGATTACTTTAAAAATAGTGATATAAATATATAAATGAATCTTTATAAGAAGAGCGGTAAATTGGATTGAACGCTTCTAAATGTTTCGTTTAATACTTAAACAAGGAAGGACTTAAAAAAGTGGGAACTGTCGTTTCTGTGAAAGCGCCAAAGAATCGGCTAAGTTACTAGAAGGAGTTGCTCTCAAATTGGAAGTATGCCTTCTATAGAAAGCTGCTTAGCTTCCCTAGAACTGTTGGTGTTCCTATTCTTCCTTCTTATATGTAAGGAATTTGCTTGTTTTTCTTCATCTCTTTGCCTGCTTTCAGTTTACAATGAGGTTGTCACTCCATCGCTTAAGATACCCTAATATAGTCTAACAATTATTTTATCGTTTTATCTTAAAAAATAATATTCACTTAGATTTACCGATAATTTAACGATTCTTTATATATACAAATATACGAATAAATAAATGAATAAAAATGCTTACTTGTAGACGTTGTTGGTAAATTTGTTGTAACTTCCAAGCGCTACCAAAGTTCCTAAACCTAATCCATACGAGAAAAATATTTGAGTCACAGCGTCTATCCATACTTGTGAATCAGTCAGTTTAGACAAATTGGGCATTACGTAGAAACGAATTCCTTCCATAGCTCCTGGCAAGGTAATGCCTCTTATTAATAATATGCTAAGAAGTACATAAGGAAATAATGCCGTGAAGTACACAACTTTGCCAGTCCATTTAACACCTTTCCATATGCAAAAATAACACAGTATCCAAACCAACAACAAAGTTCCAGCCAGTTCCCATCTGATGGATCCCACATGCTCTATTCCTTCACTAATTTGAAGAGCTCTCCGCCTAAAATTTATTCATAGGTAAACTTGATTATCGTTAATGTTTTACACACTAAGATTATACGTTTAAATATAAACTTTGCAGTAAAATAAATAATTAAATAAGCTTACTCCCAAAACTCTTTGACAGGATCAGTGAGATCAGTTACTGATATGTTGTATGAGTTCATTTGGCATACTTTGGTCATTGTATTATTGGTGTATTTTTCCCAGCAGCTGAGTCCCTTTCGATCATAAGGATTGATACAAAATCGGGTATTCCAATAGTTGTTACATGTTCTCCAAGGAACATCTGCAGGTAAAGAAAACCATTTATTAGTTATATTAAATAGTGACAATAATTTAAAATTAAATATTCATGTGCATAATTTTGAACTAGTCTGGAAACTATAATTTTCAGTGGTTTTCGTTTTATTCAATAATAACGTGTGAGACCATTTTATTTGTAGAAATGGACGGTTGCCTAACTATACTTTTGGAAGAACCAGAAATATTTTTAACGTTTTTAGTATCTTTTTACTTGAGTTGAATATCCATGTAAAATAAAAAAAAATGATTCTTTCTATAATGGAAACTTAAAATCAGTTATCTATAGGTAGTTAAGTGAACCTAAAGGATCAGGAAAAAGTAAAAATGCTACTAAACTCATTTTAATTATATAAATCTCCCAGACCGGAAACTGATTTGCTACTTGTTATAATACAACAAAAGACAGTCTTCAAAATTAATAACTTTAATGCAATTTGTAATAAAGTACATAGAAATATACTTGACAGATATAGAAGGGAGATGCAATATTGGTCAAGAGTACGATACATCAGGAGCCATATACTAATAGAGTAGGATTCTAGACAGAAATTCAAATACTGTAGAGCGTTGAGCATGTTCTGGTACATAAAAGTGGTAATATTCTCGAAATCGAGGAAATATTCGATGTTGTAATAAAGGGAGAAACAGGAATGGGTTTGTATAAGGTCAGATCAGGATATTTTACATAAACAAGAAAATTGGGGAAGCAAAATGTTCTTTCGGATTTATATTCATCCAAAGAGAATCAGCACAGATGTCTTGCAAAGATAGATTGGTGTGGTTCCCGGTCATTGAGGAATGCGTAGCAATTAATGTGTTGGCGAATTAAAGAAGATTAATTACCAAATACTTACTTCAGATAAGAGCCTATTTTAAGGGAGCCCAAAAGCACGAACTGGATTGGAGAATGGATATAAAAACAACATAACCACAAGGCAAAACATTTATTTAAAATATTTAAAAATTTAATTAATGTACTTACCGGCTCGTAATGACATAAAAAAATAGAATATCGCCCACGCTAAAATAACAATGTAATAGATGTTCATCCAGCATGACATCACAGCAGCTGCATATCCTATGCCTAAAAATTAAAAAAAAATACAATGTTGTGCATCATAGAGCTGATTACTGATTTCATGCGCATATATATTTGGTAAATTTTCACTTACCTTTAAATATTGGCGCAATTTTGAAGACTCCCAAACCGCCTATCGTTAACATTTGCCCAAGTGCCAATTCCATGAAAAACATGGGAATGCCCGCAAGGATTAAGGTAATAAAGTAAGGTATCAAAAATGCCCCGCCTCCATTTTTGTAACATAAATAAGGAAATCTCCATACGTTACCTAATCCTATAGCTAAACCTACAACTGATAGTATAAAATCTAATTTACTACTCCATGTTCCTCGCTCTGGACATTGAGTAGTATGTTTTGAGTATGATATTTGATTTATTAGGTTTGGGATAGTTGGGAGTTCAATATCTTCATGGCGATTTAATTTAAGTGTGTTTTCTTGGTAATCCTGACTTTCTTCTTTCCGGTGCGTCATTTTTGATATGTTTTACCGTCAGCTCATGACATAGGCTTAAAACTGAAATAAAAACAAAAAATCAATAGGAAGTACCCTAAAGGCAAATACAAAAATATAACAGAATTTATAGTTAAATGTACATCTATCTACTTATATAATGTTAAAATGTATGTATAAAAACAACTTTAAAGAGTGTAGCCCATGATAATCATTTAGGTTTGTTCGAAGAATTATGCATACTGGAGTAAAAATAAAAATTTGGAAGCAAATGTCTCCACTCAACTCCTTCCATAACCTTGGAACTTCTATTATCTAATTTAAAATACTACTCGAAAAATCCCTTAATCTAGATCTATATTGTATATATTGTTGATATTTTCCTCCCAATTATCATTTGACTTGATTATTTCTTCATTATTTTCTTTTCTCACTTCTTACATGAGTTTTTGTTTTTCTTTGTGTCTTAGGACTACCTCTTTACTAATATTTTCTATTTCATCTCCATTTCTTGTAATTTCTTATTTCTTTACTGTTTTGGTTAAACCTTGTTCCAATTTGCGTTGTCCTTGTTCCATTTATTTTATCAAATACTTTGCCCAAATTGGCGTTTCCATTTTCTCCTAGCTGTTCTTCCAAATTCATGTTAGGCTCCCTCTCTTTTTCTTTTTTAGTCTACCTCTGGTTTAACATCTCCCATTTCCTGCTCATGAGTCAAAACTAATTGGTTTTTATCTCCCTTATTATATATTTCTATATTTTTATCCCCTGAATTTTGTATTAAATATTGTAGAAGAAAAATCTCCAGATCTCTCCCCACTACTATAGTCATTATTTACTTCTTCACTATCCCTTAATTTCATACTATGAGCCATAGTAAATAAAAATCCGAATCAAGAATATATACCCACGTTTTAATTAAATTTCCCCAACTTGAGATTGCCCTACGTTTGGACGCCAAATTGATTGCCCCAATTTTAGTCAGACCATGACTCTTCTATTATTTTTAAGTAACCTTTATTTAAATTTCATAAATTTATTTATTTATCTGACGAATCGGTGCAAGTTGTATCACTATGTTTTTTTTTTACATTACTTGTAAATTTGAGGTTTATATTTTACATTCTGCTTTGTTAATATTTTTTGTTTTCGTATCAAGTTACTAAAATTAGTCTCAGCTGCAATAGGCAGCCTGATGCAAGAAGATTAAAATAATTGACTAAAATTGAAAAATGTAGAAAGAATAGGATACTAAAAATACAATTCTAGCTAAAACCCCCTTGTGCTGTGTAAACATTTTATATACCTGCCCTTAAACTTAGCGAATTTCTTGATCACAAAAGAAGTACTCAAAAATGTCTATGTGTCAAACAACAAATATACATGCAGGTATCTTTCTATATTGTTATGATTGTGATTTTACAGGTAAGTAGATTTATTATTATATATATTATTATTTATTTAAATAGATTTATTAAAAAAATATTCGAAGTTTTAAATAAGATTAACTCTGTTTACTGTAGTTGCATTAAAATCAAAAGATAAGTGAAAATAAATTTGTTAAGCAAAACCTACATAATACAGGAAACATCATAGCAAGAGAATGGTGTTTTCAAATCACAATAGTTCCTTTGTTATTATCCTTGTACACGTGTGAGTATGTGACATAAGGATATATTTTCATGACCGTAGAAACCAGTCGCCTTTTAATACCAATTGTGAATATTATTGTAATTCGGGGTGTTTAGCCTAATGGATAGTTTACTCCTATAGAAATGCTTTATAATTCTTTCTATTGATAACTTGCAAAAAAATTGCCAATCATGTTTTCAAATTTGTTTTTGAAACTCCTCAAAATTATTAAAATAAAGAAAATGTATCGAATTATTTTTTATATTATAAGCTTTTAAAAGCAGAATATCCTGAAAATTCAATATGTACTTGTATCTCTATAGTTATTCAAAGGCACAAAACCATAAAAAATACTTCCGACATCCAGGTGGCACTTAAGTCACAGGAATCAAATCGGATCGACTTCAAATTAGTAGGTCCGGGCATTCGTGAGAGATCTCTCTACATACTTAATATGAACAGAGCCACACATTTTAAGTTGCAATTGAAGAAGGAAGAGACAATTAGGTTAGATTAGCTTAGGTTCTATGTGAGTGGTTGTTCAACATCTCTTCCACTGCGACCTGAAAGATCTATTGTGGCTCACCCCTAGGTTATAGTCGTTCTCTCAGCCCTATGCCTCTGATGAAATGCATCAGGGTCGTTGGACTCGAGTTGATGCAGTCTGCAGTCCGTACTCTCTGCCAGTCCAATTGTTTTCATATGCCCAAGGCGACTGTGTCCAGTCAGTAGTCCTATCATAATTTGTAGGTCCTGTCTACTCATATTCAGCACCTCTTGAGACCTCTTTTTGGAGAGATCTCTTACAAATGCCTCTAGCTCGAACTAGTAAGAAAGTATCCTCCAATCTACCGAGATCGATATTGTTCCTCTGGCTATGCCTAGGAATGGCTCTGGACCATAAATATTTCTTCCGCACCTTTTCTGGCTAGAAGGTCCGCTTTTTCGTTCTCCTCAATGCCGAAATGCCCAGGTGCTCAAAGTAAGGTTACTTTGTTATTTTCACCTTAGACGTCTTAGATCCTGAAGGCATTTCCAAACTAACTTGGAGCCGATCCGATTTTATTCCAGTGACTTTAGCGCCGCCTGGCTATCGGAAATAATTTTTATAGTTTTGTTACTGCTGAAGCGACATTTATTGATCACATAACCTAAATGAACCTCTCCCATTGTTCGTTATCTTGTTACCTGCTTGCAATTGACGACGTTCTGAAAAAGCTGCGAACAGAAGAAAAATATTTCAGAAGATACATTCACTTTAAATGGTCCCTTAATATTTTTCCATTATTTAGTACCATCCGACAAACTCATTCATAATTTTTAATAATTAAGAACAGTTAAATTTAACTGAATTTTTGTAAAGACCTATTCCTTTGGTTTAAATATATCATATAAATGATATCACAAAAACAATTACTTAAATGTGTGTTTTGTAACAAATTATCGTATAACAATACCGGATCAAATATTAAGAACGATTTTTTATACCTAACCGTTGTTTCTAGAAATAGCAACAGACTATGTAAAATGCCTACAATAAAGGCTTATAGACTTAATCAGAAGGGCACTGCAAAAGTAGCAGTGTATCAAGCTTAATTTTTTTACCTGTCCTTAACTTATCAATAAGAGAAGGGGATTTTTATGTTCTAACCAGTTTTGCAAAAAGTTATTTCATTTTTTAGTAAACTATTATGTTGGGTATACTTATGCGCAAAAAATAAATGTACAATGTAAATTTTATTAAATTTATTAACTTTTATCTGCATTCGCCAAAATTAGCCTGAAACCCTTACCACCCATTCACAAAAGGGGTATTAAAGATAGGTCCAAAGATAGAATTACAATAGTATCAAAATCTTAAAAAATATATATATTTGAAGGGTTTAGAAATTAACCCAGATTGCATTTTTTAAATCAATTAAATATAAATCATCAGTTTGGCAAATACCAACTAATCAACTTAATAATATACTGCTAAAGAAATGGTGATCCCCAGGTAAGCGAATCTTTATGTTTGGAAATAGTTTTATTAAGCTCTTTTAAGTTTAGCATAAACAATTAGTAGGTAATTCAAATAAGTAGATTAATATTTAATTTATTAAAATAGTCCATTTTAAATTCAAAGATTTAAAAGCTACTATCTTTTTCTCGGGAATTCTAAACTATGTCAAAATATATCCTTACTGTGTTACCTTTTAAAAATTTTTGTGTGAAGGTTTAATCACTCAGTCTCTGTTCTCCTGATAAACGCAAAATTCTTCATTATAGAATCCGACAAAAATGTATAGTAAAAAAAGTTTTAAAATCACAAAAAACGTTTTCTCAGTTAGCACTTCACAGTTAGCACTCGCACTAAGAGGTATTTTGCACTGCAGCAATTCTTATTTTTGCCGTCGTTTAGAGTATCTAAATATCTAGAATATCCTAGTAAATTGAAATAACATACTGGGTGTATATCAATATTTAAGGCAAAAATAATTACTTAATAGATATATATTTTTGGTCTTTGGAACAGTCACTATCACATTACTATTTAAACTAGCACTTGCCCGGGAGTGTTTATTGACTTTAATGAAGGATATCCTACAGCGTTGAATGATTCTTTCAATAGAGATGTATAGAATCTGTGTACTTATATTTATATGCCCCCCTATTAACGGAAAGGGGAAGTAATACATATTCGTTTTAATTCTCCCTTTACTATTTTAACGCTGGATTTACTTTATTTTAAATTTAATAGTGCTGAGTAATGAATGTTAATCGTTTTTATTATTAATACTATCTGTAGTAGCAAATGTGAGAGAATTATTGTGAACACAAAATGTTAACACATCAGGCATCATTCATTTCATGTTACAAAAAGTTAGAAATTATTGACCAGGATTTTTTTGCTGTATAAGCTACATAACGTTTTATTATATTATTGGTTATTTTCCAAAAAGACAGACACCCCTAGAAAACTTGCTGTAGTGCTGGTGATTCATGGTGGTTGAAAAGAAATAATCGGTTCGAGATTTTCAGAACAAAAAACGAGAAACTTATCTGAGGACAAATATTCTAGGCATCAAGAAGCTTATACCTCCAAAGGCTAGATTTTGGACAGGGTTTGCATCAGATAGATAACAGATAATTTTATATTTATATATAATATACTGTTCCACTGTTAAAAAGAAATAAAGTGATTATATTTATAGAAAGGTGATAATCTATTCGTAACAAAAAATAATTTCCATGTTGATTATTATGTAAGGTTTCAAACTGAAATGATTATGAGAACAGAAAAGACTAGGTAAAAAACCAATTTTTGAGAGGTTGGATGAAAATATTTCCTCATGCAGCTCCATTAGAGTAATGTAAATGGAAATCTGTCTTGTTTTGATAAGATTTGAATTTTTTTTTTGTAGGCTGAATAAATATGCTTATTGTTAGTTTTTTTAGTAAATTTTCCATATTGTTTCAATTTCTGTTTTAAATGTATGTATACCAGGGATTGTATTTAGATATATGTATTAATCTGGTTATAACCAGATTGAAAGTTATGTTAATTGTTCATGTTTAAATTTTAATTGCTATCACAAAAGGGTAGTAGTTGTTTCCAACGAAAGTAGAGTGGAAGGAGCGAAAGGTTTGAGCAGAAACCACTGATTGCTCGGAGTTGGAGCGTATGGAGTTAGCCAATTTCATTTTAACTACAGCTATAGAGAATTATTTTGGATAAATAATTAGTGCTATAAAATCCTTACACGTTCAGACACATCATAAAACTTTAAATGTAAGATTAGAATCCATATTTCCTATCAAGTATATAGAATATAAAGAATTGGTAATAATTTAATTTCTTAAAAATTTAACTGTTTTTAATTTTTAAATATTAAGTTTCTTGCTTTCTTCTTTATAATCACAATATGTTAACTATTCATAAGACCCTCAAATCTTAATGTTTTTTTATGCCAATAAATCATTTATTATGTAAAGATATTTGTAGTAAGTATATTTATTCAAATCGTTTTTAAAGCTGAATAAGTCTACAGTATGCAGAGCAATTGACAATACAAAACGTATCTCCAAACAGTACGGATATAGTAATATTAAATTCAGGTCATGTGGTTTGTTCATTTTTCGCATCCGTATATCTCACAATACGTTAAGATTAAAAGTTTTATTAAATACAAAGTATAAACTTTTACAAATACATTTTTCGTAACTCTTTTAGAAACTAATGAATATCGCAACATTTTTTTCTAATGAAAAAAGGTTACTAACTTACAGAGCTGATTTTCGCCTATTAAATAAACCTAAAATCATTATACCAAAGTTTATAGTGTCGTCACAAATAAATAACCTTTTACTGAAATCGATAGTTATACATTGATCACATAAAAATATATACCTACAAATGGTTCCAAGAAAGATGGTCTGCAGGTTGTGCAATTTGCATACCTTTCACATACCTTTCACAAGAGCACTGAATGAGAGAGGACTAGATAGCACTACATCCATATGGATGTCGCAACTGCTATCTACAAGAATCGCAAAAATGGAGACAGGACAAGACACTATCTTCGTCAATGTAACCAGAGGCTACCCGCAGGGGAAGGTTGCATCCCCACTCATGTGGAGTCTCATTGTGGACAGATTACTCTGTCAACTGATCAGAGAAGGCAGACCATGTCAAGGGTATTCCGATGACATTGTTATCCAGTCCTCAAAGAAGACTGAACATTGCGAAATAATGGTGTGACTCGATGGTACTCAACATCAACCCTACCAAAACCACACTAGTAGCCTTCACAAGGAATAAGGAACTTATTTAAAAACCATAAAAATAGGGGAGAACATGGTCGAGTGGAAAAAGCCACTAAGGCCCTCATGGTAGTCAGGAACATAGCAGGGAAAAACTGTAAATGTAACCCACGTATTCTGAGCTAATCATAACTAAACACAGACACTGAAAAAATTGTCTTAAATTTTCTCTGAAATTCAAAACTTGATTCGACAGTAAAAAAAACTGTAGCCCAATCACTTTCATTCCAGTTTTGAAATGATGAGATGGACATCTAAGTGGTCTTTGAATGTTGAAGTTTGGCTTCGTGGAGACGATTTCTTACATTATCACGGCATATTATTGGGTTATTACAGCTAAATGTCAAAATTAGTCTTGAGCCGCAGTTTTAATGCGTCCACTACGGAAACGCCTCCACAATCGACTTATAAGACCTTCTTTTGGATATTCCGCAAAAACGTTAATTTTTTATATTATTGTTTATTAAAGAAAATGTAAAGTGTGAACGAAAAAATATAAATTAACCGTTCGCAACATTTTATTTTCATTAATTAATTATATTATATTATAAAACATCCCTAGATTTTTCCGATGTGCTTATATATGTTAAAAATATTTGGTAACACGCAGTGTATGGGAACCTTAACCACAACTCGCTTATGCAGATGTGATTCAGCAACATCACTTCCTTTCTCTTAAGTTAAGTGATTCAATTAAAAAATAAAATCCGTACGCAATTTATATCTCTTGTTATTTGCTATACAATAATCAAACTCCTACTTGATTCCTGTGCTTCGCAATAGACTTATTTAAGTGATTATAATGTTCGTAATATGTCGGAAATAAATTTTTAAACTGGACTTTTGCTCATACCAGATAATTAATATATAATATAAAATAAAAATTTATTATAATAACCCTTAATTTGTGGCACTACTACATATTTAGACTACTTAATAAATAACCGTTTCTTGGACTATTTTATTTAAGTAGGGCATATAGCCCAGGGAGTTTTTTCTCTGACCACTCAGAGATGATGCTCAGTTCATGTTGTGTGGATATAGATTCTCCACAGTTGTCAAAAAGACAGCGGTGCCTAAGTAAACTGTTTACGTTATGTCGCTGAAGAAGATAACTTGGTTATCGAAACGCAGGCAATTGAATAGTGTGTGTTGGTGTAGTGGTAGGGTAAATTTTACAACAGTTAAAAAACATGTTAGCTTTCTAATGTAAAAAAATAATTTATAATGGTGATATTTTTCCAAACTAGCACCATATTAAAAATGCTTTGAAATATTTTTGTTAAACAACAAAATAAAGTGGTATCATTTTAAAGAATAAATTAAAAACAAACTATTTTATTAAACAAAATCAAAATCATCCTTGCATCAACAAAAATATCTTTTCACACTCCGGATGATGCGAAAATAATTGATGAGAACTGAATAATAGCTTTACTGATTAAATAGTTGATAGGACTATAAATTTGACTATAAATTATACTAACTTCATTATATTTATTTTAAAAATGAAGAAATCCATTTTAGTTTTATGCGTTGTATTTATTAATGTGTTATGCAAGTTGGACATCTTCGTAAGTTTAATATTTTAACACACTGTAACTTACGATGCACAGTGCTTTAATAGCATGTCGTTTGCTTTAAACATAATTTGTATAATCGTATGTTTAATTAAAACTTATGTTTTTAATATGAATTGTTTCTAAATTAGTAGTATAACTATTTAAAAACTTCAGTCAACTGAAGGAAATGAAAATTACTACCACAGTATTTCAGGCATTCATGTCAAACTGAAATGTGGCGGTACATCATAATCTAGGAGACCATTTCTTAGAGAAAATGTTCATAGATATATTATACAGTGTGTTTACGGATGGGGTACTTTTTAATTTAGCAAAAATGTTAGAATTGATGTTGATAAAAAGTTGTTTTAAAACCCCATAAAATTAGACTAGTTCTACATTGTAATTCTAGTGAGTAATATTTACAAAATTTTCAAAAATATTTATCTTGTTCAATTTAAATATTTAATGATAAACATCAAAGTAAACCCTTTAAACGAAATAAATTAAATCAATTGTCAAAGAAATTCAATTAGAAAAGATTTATTCAAGACAAGACAAATTTAAAAATATATCCAAAATTGTTACCAAAAAGAGCATCTGATGTTGGATTTAGCTAAAGTCACTATTAACAGAAAATATTTAACCAAAACAAAATTTATTCACACTGTATAAGGAAAGGTTAATTTGACTAATCAAATTTTGTTAAACAAATAGGTAACTTTAGGTGCATGGATATTAAGAAGAACGAAAAAGCAGAATCTCCGGCTTTGAAAGGTTCTGAAAGAATACTTGCATCTGTCACATAGAGAGAAAAATGTATTTCAGGAGTCCATCACGAACTTGGTCATTAGGTTTAATTTTATGTAACCTAACCTAACCTAACCTTTCATGAATATGCTATTAGGTAGATTAAGCTAAAACTTTTGACACATCACCAAAATTAGGTGTATACATTAGGTTGTATAAATCGCTTAGGCTTTTCGGCACGTCGACCTAATGATATAATTTTCGCCTACTTTACCATGCTTAAGCGATAAAAAGGCAAGCTAGAGCAACTCCTAGAGAATAGAAATACTACTCGTCGTGGTAGTCAACTTTCGAACAGGCCCTCAACCGTTACAGGTAGTATATTTACAAACATTTTTTTGCTCACCTATTCATCCAGTGATATCGTAATTGATCGTGCTCCCGCAGTTCCCGTTAGGTGAGTCCACAAAAGAGCTCCGGGTTAAGGTACTTGGTACCCGCATCAAAGTATCACCACGTGATTGAGTTCTCTTCCAGCTCCGGGGGATTTTTAAACGTTATAACAAAGTACACGACACCAAATCATGGTTTCTGAGCTTTTGGACAGTAACCCTCCTATATTTTGATCAAATTTTCCCATTTTTTTATATATTCTTACACTAAAGAAGTTGGATTAATTGTGTAACCGCCAAATGTTGAAATCTTTTCAAAGAAATCCTGTATATTATGTAAAACCTATAATCTATTATTTATTCTGTCTTGCAGAGATCGAAGACGATACGATTTAACGTTTTTAGAGGAACTTGTCCAGAATACCCAAATGCTCCTATTAGCTATAGCAATATCCAATTAAGCAGTATCAATCGAACATTTTTCGTGTCATTGAAATTACACATTAAAAAAGATATAGGTGGAGACGATTTGAAGGTAATTGTTGTTATATTAAAATATGTCATGTAACAATAGTTATTTTTTAAGTAACAAAACGTAACATTCATGAATGAGAGAGCGTGAGTATGATGACAATGTGTTTACGACAAAGGTATCAATACTTTTATAACAGGAAATTATAAAATGCCAAGGTAGTAACGAACATTTTCAACTGATCGTGCAGGAAGTCGCTTACCTCTTTCGAGCTTTATGTTATCCTGATACAATAAAACGTTGATATACTCGTATTTTATAGAACATGTTCTTTAATTCTTTGTAACACATAGTTATTTTTAATTCTTATTTATATTTAGGCTGTCAAGTATAGTAAAAAGTATATGTTTTTTGTTTATTCCATTATTATTTTATTCTAAAACTACAAAAACATTTAGCCAAAACTATCGCTGTTTCGTCCAAATAAAATCAACTTCTCTGTCTTTACTTTTAACACAAATTGATTATGTAAAACATTATATTAATTTGATTACAAACACTCTTATTATGTTCATACTTATAATAGTTTTTATTGTCAAGCAAAAGCTTCACATTATAAAACTAACAGTTTAGACAACGGATATTTGTTCACTCAACTAATATTCATTGTTGAAGAAAATTCTAGTATTTATCAGTTTCAATGCATCATCTTTTTTTGAATAGGTTATTAAAATCAGTAGTACATGAATATTTAATAATTTGAATATTATTTCTACAGTGTAACTTATACAAAGACTGTACATAATTGAGATAAAATGCGGAACCGTGGTATTGATGTATTCTTGCAGATAATCCAACCGACAAAGATTTTAAAGTGTTACCAATTGAGCAGCCTGATTCCCCAACTTGTGCCTTCTGACCGGCGCGCGAAATAAAACGGAGGAGCTTGACAACAGAAGAGCAAGCTATCGATCTGATGCCTCACTAATTTGTATTTACCTTTGTGTTTTAGTAAGAGATAGGGTTCTTGAACAATTCTGTATATAACGAATTTGAGTATTTAAAGTAGTGTAACCACAATTAGAATACTTAAATGTATAAAAATTAATTATTTGCTGAAAGGATAAATACAAAAAAATATAGAACTTTACACAGCTTGCATCAAAAAATATATTTGATAGTAAAGCGAATTTTTCTTGAAAAATTTACAATATATACATAAATATAATAAAATTTCTATTAATAATCAAAGTATGATAGTAATTTCTGTTTTAGTTAGTTTTAAACCTGAAAAGATGTAGCAGTAATGACGCTTTGGATTCATGCGAAACATATAATACCATCAAAGTTAACCACTTTTGCAACATTTTGGTTGATCAAGGAAAACCATGGTCACCGTTTAGAAAATTTATTCAACCACCGACAACAGGATGTCCCATAAAAAAAGTGAGTATTTTTATAACAAAATAGGAAATAAAAGTTTTTTAAAAAAAAAATTCTTTATTTAATAATAATGTAGTTTATACATATTGGAAAGAATACAATATCAATGATGGACTGGCTGGACTATCTAACAAAGTTGAAATAATTTACAAAAAATCTGTATTTTGTGGTATAACTATTTAACAAAACAATGTTTTACCCCACACACACAATTTAGGAATTTATTTTTATATATCTAATTTAATTAAATAACCACTGGGTTTACCAAAATATTAAACGTCCATAATCAGCTTTTTTAAATCCAATGACAATGTATCTTTGATAACGGTTGCACGTTTGGGTAAACGAAAGACGAAAGCTTAGAATTTTTCTCATTATTTTATTTATTGTTTGGTAGTACCTATATAATAAATAATGATAATGATATTCGACAAAAAATTAAAATTTAGGTACAGGTATTCTAAATTTGGGTCATAAATTCACATAATTATTATATTCAAGTAAAAGTCGATAGGCATTTTATATGGGTATCACGTAATTCAAAACACGAGTGTGACATAAAAATCACAAAAATTTAATTTCTTCTGAGGTTGAATCTAGAAAAGTAAAAATCAGTTGGTCAATTATACAAATAACGTTGTTTTATTGTTCTCTCAGGAATACTGTAACATAAATGAAACATGTATAATTGAAAATGTAAATAGTAGTAGTAATTAACATGATTACCTACGAAAGGCTACAGTTTATTGAGATTAGAAAGCCACTGCGCGGTGCTTTCATGTTGTTGACAGTACGGGAACTTGTGTTATGATTGTTTTAAGAGCAGTAAATAGTAATACGAACGTATCTATAAAGTACAAATTTGCCTTTATATGTCAATAACAAATGGACTAAAATTCAGCTAATCCCAACAGAGGTAGCTTCGAATTAGTTCGGATTACGAGATTTTATACTGTAGTTATATACCAATTCCAATTTGAAAATAAATATGTTTGTAACTGAATTTCCAAAACCCAAAGTAATATCTATGAAGTACACAAGAATGTGTTTCAATTAAAATAACTTCAACACCAGAAAACCAGGATTTTCAAACTATCAAAAATCACAAAAATTCGAATAGTTCACGTTGTTCAATGGACACCTTCCATTTAGACAAGTGCATAGTGAAATATAAAGTTAAAATATTATTCATTTATGAATAATTAATGTTTTACGATATCCTAGAAAGTTTGTCACCTAATTTATGTACCTAGATAGTGAGAAAACTAAAGTTTAAAAAAATGCAATGGATTCATTATCATATAAGCTTTTGTTAAATTTCTAAAAAAAAAATAAATAATGTAGACAATATATTATGCTCACTAATTATTAGATTCGAAAGGTCTAGATATTTTTAAAGTAATATTTTTCAGGGAGAACATGAAATACGAAATGGAACTTTCGATGGATCAGCATTTAGCCATTTTCCGGTTTCAAATTTTTATTGGAAAATTACTGTACTCTTACTGACTGTACCACAAGAAGAAGTTGTTCTTTGTAATAAGGTCGAGGGGCAAATTGCACCAATTTAATAAAAATGTTAATAACACACATACCTCAATGTTAATCATTGTAATTGTTCTTTTTAAAATAATGTTTATAGCAAATATATAAGTCAACTAATATATTAATGCAAATTACTACTTCCCTTTAAAATTTTCTTCTATATAATGTTTCCAATTTGAAATACATTCAAACCTGGATAAGTGATGAATGAATAAATGAATATGTGTATGAAAGTTGATGGAGATTTGATTTCTCTACTAAGGGTTTGAGAGAATAAAAAAATAGATAAGCCCAGATTTAGGATTTAAGATCCTCTACAGGGCTGGTGTAAGTGATAAAACTCTATAAGTGAGAGTAATAGTCAGGACCAGTTATTTTAAGCTCTATACCTCTATAACAAACCACAGTCTATATTTATATTATTTAGGAGCACCAAATGACAAACCAAATTACAAATTTAACATCTGCTATTTTATGACTGATTCTTAGTTTTCGGGAACTTTCTACAATTATTTTTGTATTGTTTTCTGGTCAATGATGTCCCTATTCTATTTCGTAGAACTAAACAACTTTGCTGTATCACTTGCGGTAATTTTTTATTGCTACGTATACCTCTATAAGAGAGAAAAGCTACTCATGTACGCATTTACGAGGAACTCGGATTAGTGAGAAACCTCTATAAGCGAGAATGAGATTGTGTTCCAGGTTTGACTGTATATACAAAAATATTATCCTCGTTATCATGGCATTTCTTAAATTAAAGTCTATTCCCAACTCAATCTCAAAAATTCGCTTTACAACTACATGGTGATCAATTGTTTGGTTTGGATTGCCGCGGTCTCAGCCAGAAGTAGATCTCACCTTAGAAGAAATGAACGTACGCCCTTGCCAACGGTTCGGATATTGAGCGCATCTTCTAGACTAGAGTACAATCCTTGTAGCACCACCGAAAACGACCTGCCACGCTCCATTGCATTTCAGAACATCCAAAAATACCGCCCTCGACAGAAATCCACTCATAAGTTTAAAATTTCAAACTATAATATTATGAGATATGTCTCAATCAACTAAAGTTCCCTAAAATGAATATGATGTTTTCCCGAGTTGACTTTTTATGAAAATAAAAGCATTGTAACCTAAAAGTAACCTTAATCAAATTATCGCAGCCCAAAATAATATACATATATCTAAACCACAAATTAAAGTTAACATTTTTTTCATAAAAAAATGTTATGTTCAGTGGAGTCGTGAGGTTGAAATGTGTTAATTACGCGTATTTCCTAATTCCTTATAAAGTTGTAAGAAAGTTGACGCGCCGCCCCTGGTGAAATTTGCCATTTTTTATATAAATTTAATAATACTCAAACTAATTTTGAAAGTTAAGCGAAATGTTATGCACTATACACTTTTTATGGAGCTACTACAAAAAGCCAACTCTCTATAGAACTCTATATGGAGGTTTTTACTCTTAAAATCGGCCTAAAATGATGATACAGCTAAAAACAAATGCATAATATAAAGTAGGTATACAATACAAATTATATCTGAAGAATGCAATATATTTCAAAAGCTACAAAGATATGGATTACTTGTAGTTTCACTCTTTGAAAATTACGTTAGCCACCCCTGGGAATACGAATATGGGAAGAGCAAACTCTCAACTCCGTAGAGAATCGGAGTTTTAATGCTGCAGTTGTGCCGCGTATTTTACCCCGAAACAATGCGAATTTCATTGTCTATTTCGATCGACGGGAAAAGGTCTCAAGATCAAAACAAATTGAGATCTTGTTAAATGACGTTTACACCAGTATAACACCATGTAATGGCATTTTACATCCATTTACGTAAAATGAGAAGTATGCTCAATACGTGGTAGGTATAGGTAGGTACAATAATGGAATATTGGTAATGTTAAATAAAAAATAATTTATCACGTGCTTTTTCATCATACAAAAATATTTTGCATGCTTGTCAGCATTTTTTATTTATTTTAAAAATATTTAAATATCCTAACACACAATAACGTAAGTATATAAATTCTGTAGGTATAATACCTACCAATTTTAAATAAATATAAATGCATTAAGATACCTAACTATACAAAATACATAAGATATGAAACATATTATAAAGCATATATACTAATAAATAATAAATATTGGAGGGGAAGTGTATTTTAATCTTTATTAAATTAATAAAACGCATTGAATAATTTCATATAGCTGTTTGTTCTTTATGTTTGTTTTGTTGTGACTAACTTATTGATGTAGGATACAAAAAATACAAATAAAAACTAGTTTAATTTTAATGAAATACTGATTTTATAACTTTTTCAGCTATGCATCCTCGACTAATGCTGTTCTGGATCTGTATGCCTCTAGGTAAGGTTAGTGTCCTTAAATAAACATATAAGAAGATGATTTCATACCAAGGTTAAATTTGTTACTGCTCTCGTAAGTTTCCAGGCCATTGAAACTCGTTTCCTTTTCACTGAAAATCACTAATCTTGACATCGTCTCGTTTAATCTTATTTTCCATAAACTCCCGTTTTTGGCAAGTAGCCAAAAGTTTCCTCTCTAATACAAAACATTCGTTCTTAGAGAGTTTGGTTATCCATTTTTTAGATAAGTCTATATGTATATCTATTTTCATTCAAAAATTAATTTTTTTAGGTGGTTTTCCAATTCCCGATAATTTGTACTGGAATTTATTACCATATTTTGACAATTGCACGAAAAGAGATTACATGGTAAATTTCGGCCAGACGGCCTATCTTCATTGCAGAGTTGGCAACTTGGGAGACAGAGCGGTAGGTGAAGATACTTTTTATTGTATTAAATACATGTTAAATGAATAATTAAAATAATTTTATTGCAGAATTGTAGCCACATCAAGAACGCCCATTCAATAATTCGATATGACAATGATTACTTTAAGATTAATTTCGCAATCTTAACGTAAGCTATTGAAAAATTATATTTCTATTAAATATTTTTAGGTTTCTTGGATCCGGAAACGGGATTTACACGTATTAACAGTGGGTATTTTTACTTACACAAATGATCAAAGATTTCAATTACTACATACAGATGGTTCAGAAGAATGGATTTTAAAAATAGTTTCCGTACAATTTAGGGATGGAGGTGTTTATGAGTGTCAAGTTAGCACCCAGCCAAAGATCAGTCAGGCATATCATTTAAGAGTAGTAGGTAAATAAATTTTTGATTAAACGTATGTAGGTACGTTAATAAGATTCTTTATTAAGGTTAATAATAGGGAAACAATTACAATTAAATTGTTTTAGTACAGAATATTCCCTTTAGTTTTTAAAACCTATTATACCTATGCCAAGGCCAAGAAAGTTTATAATTATAATTTTTTTATTTAATCAGCTTTTTTTGGTTGAGCCTACAATTAATTTTGTAAATCTTGCTTTAACTGTAGCCCACATTTATTTGGACGCAGCCGTCTTTAAAGGTGTTTAACTGATCGAAATGTGTTATCAGTTTCTTGTTGTTACTCTTTCTAACAGAACAAAATTGTGATCCCTACATTAATTGTCTTAATTTCTTTTTTTACTTCAAAATATTTTTAATATCTTCTATATCCACATCACTATCCTTGGATATAACCTCTAAATTAAAAATTTTACATTCTGGTGACCTCTCGCGCTCAGTAGCTTAATAAAATACATATCCTCAATCTTCGTAGTAAGATTTCTCGAAAGCCGGTTGGGGTGCCTTACAGAATCGCCAAAACGGATTTTTATTTTTAATGGTATTGTTTTAACATTTGTTCTTTTGTTTGTTAGGAGTTTTTTTCCAAACACTGTAACCAGCGACATTTTAAGTAATAGGGTTAAACATGTTTATGTCTAATGAAATTTGTATGTTTTTTGGATGTAGAATTCATGTTAGTTTGAATTATTATTTAAGTTTTTCTAATAAATATTTTTAGAGTATTTTAAATTTTTATTCCATTTACAAATGAACAGAGAATCATAGAATAAAACAGTCAATATTCAAAATTTACTCCATCCTGGGTAAATTTTGATAGACCCCACAACACTAACCATGTAATTTTGCACGCCACACTAAAGAAGAATTAAAATCCTTGTGTGGACACATTTACTTTAATTTGAACAACTTCAATGTCTTAAAACAAAGTTTTTTACCCGTGGATATTTTTAAGTTTTGTTAACATTTACATTTTTTCTAGTTTCCAAAGCTACTATATTGGGAAATTCTGAAATATACGTGAGATCTAAGAGTGATATTAACCTTACCTGTGTAATAACTGAAACACCAAATCCGCCCAGTTTCATTTATTGGTATAGAGGAGGGAAATTAATTAATTATTTGGAAAGAGGTGGAATCAACATTATTACAGAAAAGCAAACTAGAACCAGTCATCTAAGAATTTCAAAAGTTTTACCAGATGACAGTGGAAATTACACGTGTTCGCCTTCATCTGGACAAGACGCAAGTGTATTTGTTCATATAATTTATGATAAAGAACCTGAGGCTATGCAACACAGTTTAGGAATACAAGGAAGCGCAAATCAAAATAAAACTTACAATAAAATGTTTAGATTGTGTTTTAATATGATTGTAGTTTTTTATTTTCTTCTAATTATATATATTTGATATAATATGAATTATATGTTATTGTAAAATAAATTATAAAAGTAAAAATCACTCTAAGTAAAAAAATTTCTTAATTGATATTAAAAAAAAACAAATTAAATTTTTTGTCCATGACTGAATTAAAATAACCCATTTATTCTATTTCTCAATTAACATGATATATCTCATGCACTATTAACTAATCTGCAATAAAATCATTCTTAAATTAAAAGAAATTAAGTCTTGTCTGCTCCACTTACAGAGAGCTCAAGATTTTGATTTTTTTTAAATTAATTTTAACAAGAAAATGTAACTGCTAAACATGTTAACTGATAGTTCTCCATAGGATAAAAATTTCATTCTTCTGTACAATTGGCTTGGTTTCATATCTCCCTAATTCTAATCCAGTTAGTAGTTTCTTTGTCTATCGTCGCTTTATTTAAAAATTTTTAACAATCTTGTTTTTGCAGCCGTATATTTGTTTGAGAGCTAATCATTGGTTATAATATCCCAAATATTAATTTTCCAAAACTCTGGGTTCTAAATTAGCTACCAGATGATTAAACTTATTAATTTCACTTTTGATTTGTTCTATTTTAAATTGCACTTCAACTTGAAATAACCAAATTTCAGGTTTTTCAATCCAAAAAGGCGGAAGTTTCAGTCGTACTGCTTTAATTTCATCACCTTGTTCTGTACCATTGCCATCCATAATTGATTTTAGTCATTAGGGGTCACCAATTATGTGGCTCCTTTACCAATGACGGTATACAAATTATTCATTTTAAATATTTAATTGTAACACTTTTATATAAAATGACAATTCTGTATTATATTTATTTGACAATCAATCAATATTATTATTTTTCCTAACAAGGACTTAGCATATAGTCCCCCACAGTTTATAATTTTTTAAAAAATAAACAAAAAAGTATAATTAATGTTTATTAAAAAATGTTACAATCTAAGCCAGCTCTTAAAGAGTTTTGTGAAAGGGAAATTTAATACAAAATATTTACAAGTCAACAACAACATAACAATAAACATACGGGTTTTAATCTAGGAATCCTAAAATGGTTTTCTGTTAAAGAGATTAGGCGCCCACAAAGTCTTTGATGCTGCTTGCTCTCTTTTAGCTGCTGCTTGAGCTTCTAGTTCTTCTAAAAGTTGCTTTTGCTTTTCTCTGAAAGCTGCTATTGGGTCTTCAAAGCTACTGTAATGTCTTAATACTTCTCTTACATCTTCCACCTCATTATCAGCAATAGCTACAAATATTTGAATAGTTGTTACAGCAATTAAAATAAATGAATGTCCATGCTACAATGTAACTTTAAATGACACAAATATTATTTGAAATATGTAGTAAGGATACAGTTTAGAACATTAGTCAAAAATCTCAAAGTTTATATTATGTTAATGTACAAAAATCCTCAAAATAAAAATACAAATCATTGTATCAACTAATTCTTGAAAGAAAGAAATTAATACTTGCAGAGAAAACATCCAAGAACAAATTTGTATGTAAATTCTACATCAAAAAAGGTTTCACATTGATGTCTGGCCATTAATTCTGCATATTAAATAAGTTTAAAATTATTCTTACTTATATGTATATACTTACTTTTTAAGAAAGCAGCTAAATCTGCTAATGAAGTATCATCATCATTTCCAGACCACTTTTGAATATTTAATAGATTTTCTGGGTTAAATTTTACATTTTTGGCATTCCAATCAACACAAATTACTTTAGACAAATCTCTATTAAGATTATTTAAGCTTTTTACATGATGTCCACCCGAAAAATGAGTTGCATCACGAACTAGTTTATATGCTATAATGCTTTTGGGATCTATAGCATCAATTAAAGGAAATACAGTCATTCCTTGTTCAGCAGTATAAATTACTATTTCATATGAGCCATGCAATGTTTCTAAGAAATAATCTAACACTAAAACAAAAACAATTTCAAAATTAACCAATATAAAAATTTGCAATCAAGTTTCCAATTTTAGTTTATAAGCTTTTGGAAGTTTAATTTCATCAAATAGGAAGATATTTATTAAATATTTGCCATCAAATCATATTAATGGTTGGTGCATGCTGAATAATATTCTGGGCTAAAAATTCACCAATTGTTTTAGTAACCTAGCACCTTAGTAGTGTGCTTCCCTGAGAAAATTAAAATGGAAACTACCTCAAATTACTTGTTAAATATCCTTAAATTTATTGTACCAACTCTTACTTTTTGGAAGTTCATCTTATTAATAATAAAAAACTCTTCTATGTTCTAAATAAATGAAATTATAAATGTCAGTGTCAGTATTACTAATATAAACCATATATGGGTTAATTTTACAAACTTACTTGGGCGTTTCTTAAATCTCCATCCAGTATTGTATGTCCAGTCAGGATGTACTAGTACATCAGTTAATTCTAGTACCAATGTATATTTAGGTTGTAAATAGGGATATTCTAATGGATCTGGCAGCAACTTTTCTCTAGATGGCTCTTTGATTAGCTAAAATAAAGATTGATCATAAATATAGTCTTCAAATTAACTTAAAAAATTACCTTCCTGTAGTAATTTAGTTCTCTGTATGATCTAATAATATACTGTAGAATGGTGGGTTTTTCAATCAAATCATCTTTAATGATATTTCCATTGATATCTTTTTCTGGAGCTCCTAATGTAAAAATTACATATGTTCCTAGGCATGTAAAAGAAAGTCCAAAAAATGCCAGAGTTAATTTCATCTTTCGCCATGACTTTTCTCTTTGGTCGTTTTTTTCTTCCTGTTCTATATTTTCTTGAGCCGGATCATTGACATCATTTAATAAACTTCCAATAGGTGAACCAGTTTTTGTATCGTTAATTAGTGAGTTGGATTTACTTGCTTAAAAGTAAAATTATTTTTAAATTATTCAAAAAAATAAGATTTTATTAGTGACTATCTTATAACCTATAAAAATTACCTTGCGAAAAGGATGAACATTGTATAAAATTGTACTTTACTGTTATTATTGAACATTTGTTTCTATTATAATTAATACTAATATCTGAACTATGTCTAAAGAAGTTTGCAAGAAGTTTTACTGATTTTCGGGAAAATCTGAACATTTTTACGGTTAATTTTAATTGTCAGAAAATTTATCACAAACAAACTTCTAATACTCTACTCCACAGAACTACATATGATAGTTGTCGTTGTCATAACCTCAGAACAAAAATTATGCTTTGTGCACGGCATAATACAACAAACTTACAAATCAATGACTAAAAAGTATGATACTCATACTTTGTATGTTATATCCATGGGTCCACGGTATATTATAATACTCCGATCAGTAAAAAGTGAAAAATTATATCCAACACATAATTTCTGTTCGTCAGCTTTGTTTCGATATTTAAGATGTTCGATAAGAATCGAAATCATCGATTATTATCATTCAATCAATTTGTGCCATCATCATTCATTTTATGCTTTTTCATTTCTGTTTCTATCTAGTTCATTAATGACAGTTGACAGAAGAAAAATATTTTGCAAATTTTTATTGTAGAACGTATATTATTATTGATTAAGAAAGAAACTGTTCAAGTTTTGCATATAAATGCATGAAAAATGTAGATAGTGCGTAATAGTTTGATACTTTGAGAAGTGTTAAGTAAGGTGTTGAACAAATATTTGTTGTTTTGTCACCAATGTAAACATGGCTGCTACCCCTACAACTGAGAAGTAATGAAGATTTGTTGTAGACAGAAAATATTTCAAACCATTATGATTATTCGGCACCCAGGTATAAATAACTAATATACTTGTTTCTAACTATTATGTGAAATATTAACTACTGACAGAATATGCCTTTTTAAAACTGTCTTACAATTGACATAGTTTCTAAGGAAATAGTATTAATAAATTCAATAACTAGTTAATTTTTATATATTATGATATTTGGTTTGATGATAACTTTTCTTCAGTTATTACTATACTAAAAGGTATTTTAGCTATGCTTGTTTTTTGAAATTTTATTAACTTTTTATTTATTCAAATAATACATTCAATTAGTTTAAACATAAACATTTGTAACTTTGCACGTATTTATTTTATCTTTAAAAGCATTAAAATGTTGCACTATTCTTCGTTGAAAATTACATTCAACCTACTATTTTTATTATATTTATGTATATAAATTTCTTAATAATGTGTTTTTTATTTAATTTAATTGTAGGGGGCTTATGTAACATTTATTTGCTCTTAGTTATAATTTTAGTATTATAATTGCAATTAAATTGTTTATCTACTATTTGACCTACTTTGGAATTTGTTCATAATACTCAATCTTCCAAGATTTTTCATTCATATGATATTTAAATTTCCTTCATATAAAAAGGCAATGTTGAATTGTTTATTATCTGTTCAGAATAAATATTTTTAAATCTAATGAAATATTTAAAAAATTGCATTGACTTTACAAAGTTTTATTTACCACAGATCCAGTATTACAGTAAAATATATTTGAAATATATATAATATATTTTATGCACAAAAGATCCTAGTATGTTTAAGTGTGAAGAAGTCTAACTGGCTTATGTAACCTAAGTCAGTCTATTGTTTATTTTAGTTTGCTTTCTAAGTAATGATTAGTAACCACATTATGCAAGAGAAAAACTTTTTTGTAAATATTGAATTTATATAATTATGTCATTCCTATATCTCTGTATTCAAAATATATATATATAAAGATATTAGTAATTTCTCTGCTAATAAAGACATGACATGATTGTAATAAAATTGAATCAACTGAAAAGAAAGTTTCAGCTCAATTCACTTTCAACTATTATTTAAATTTAAAGAAATTGTAATATACCAGAACACTAAAATGTAACATGTAACTAATAACTCATACCTAGATTAACATTGCTGCTATATAACAATAACAAATTTACTAGCAAATATCACATTTTTGTATCAGAGTAACAGTCTTTTTGTTTATTTGTATTATACCTAGATAAATAATTAATATATGAATACTTGCATTCCAAACTGTCATTCTATCATAAATAAACCATTCAAGTATGAAGAAACCCAGGTGTTTAATCAGATATAGAGGAAGTGAGAAACTCAGTGCATGAAAATGGAGCAACATCTTCACTAAATCAAATTTAACTGAGAATAAGCTGAGAACTGTTGCAAAAGGAAAACTATGTTGATAATCAATGGTTGATAGCTCTCATTAGAGAGACCCAAAATGGGAAATAATAGTCTCATTATTTTATGCTGTTGTGTATAATACATGTATGTTGTATCAAAAAAATATTACTGTTAAGTTCCAGTTTGTACTAATAGTAATTTTAAATGAATTTCAAAGATAAACTATATTCTGTAGGTTCAAATCTGATTGTATCTATTTTAACATGTTCAATGCACAAACAAAGATTTTTAAAATGAAGTTTTCAAAGATAATGTTCAAAGTATATTTATTTTTTAGACTGTGTCTGCCTGTCAGGCTGTAGTCTGGGTAAACTATGAACTTATTTGGCTGTCTTTTTCCATGTGCCCTACAGCACAGTTGGTGGAATGTTAGAAGTGACTTGTACTTGTCAGAGGAGTTTCATCAGAGAATGGGAGTGAATGCGTCTACATCTCCAGGAACTGATGCTAGCTTAGTATCAGGTTTAGGTGGAGATTCCTTTAATACTGTATATAGGGATACCATAGGTGTTGTAAGGTAACTAAACAAAATATGTATTTATGAAATGCTTAATCAAAGAACATGAACCAAAAAGAATGAGCTTAATTATATAAATGTATATGAAAAATCAGTAAACTTAAATTTTATATATTATTTTAATAAAACTGTTTTAAGTGTATTTGGTAAAGTACTCAGTTTACTATAATAGAACCTAAATATTGTGCTACAATTACTCTTGTGTTTGATTTAAATGAAGTTTATACATTATCTTACCTAGTTAAATTCTTTCTTTGTGAAAACCTTAAAGTACTTGAAAAACTTTAAATAAACAATTTAAAACTTAAAAGAGTTATGACTACTTTTCATTTATAATCAAAATACATTTGTTACTATTCCAATTAATATGCAATAAAAAAAGGTTTTGAGTATGTAAATTTAATATTTTATTGATTTTTAGAGAAAGAAAGAAAAAGCCAACTGGATTTGCTACTCTCAAGAAAAAATTTATTAGAAAACGACGGTCTTCTAAAGTGTGTGACCATGGTAAAATGCTCCGTGAGTTAATATCGGTGTGGAGTCCCTTGGAAGTAGCTGCATTACTAGAGGAGTTTGAAGCTCTAGCAGCCCTTAAAGATTTATGTGTTCAAGCAGAATTGGCTAGACCCCCTGCTGCAACTTTTAAACAAGACCTTTCGGCGTTATACGACTTTAAATATTGCACAGACGCTGATTTAGTATATCGAAGTGCTTGTTTTCCAATACATCGCGCCCTGCTCTCAGCACGATGTCCATATTTTCGAGATCTCTTAGCGGGATGTCCAGGATATGGAGCACGGATTTGTTTAGAATTAAGAACAGCTACTGTCGATGTTCAACTTTTTTCTGCCTTGTTAAGATATTTATACACTGGCGATATTTGTCCACATAATACTAACATTGACATGAATTTGCTTAGAAGACTGAGAGAAGAGTTTGGTACCCCTAACGCTCTCGAAGCGGATTTACGATATTTATTGGAATCTGGAGATTATGCTGATGCAACTTTAGTGTTTACCTCTGATGGGTCTGATTGTCAAAGACCTGATTCAGGCAGCTCTGAGTATGGATTTAGACCTAAATGTGAACTGGCATGTCATAAAGCAATACTCTCTGCCAGATCTCCATTTTTCAGGAATTTATTGCAAAGGCGGTCCAAAAGTGGGGAAGAACACACTGAAAGGGCTCTTCACATACCTACAAGAATAGTTTTGGATGAAACTGTGATTCCCAAAAGGTAATGTATCACTAAATAGTATATACTAAAAGCTATTTATCAAAGTCATACTGATATTTATTTAAAATAATCTCAAAACCACATTGAACAGTCCACAAGGTATATTATCCAAAAATAAACTAAAATAGTAGTTTTATTGTTAAGAACATTAAACATTGAAACTTTTTAATACCTGACCATGGCTGTTTAGCTGTGACTGACTTAAAAAAACTAACTTTTTAAATAAAAGTGGAAGTTTTGATAAAAAAAACCCAATTTTTAATCTTCTTAGTAAGGTGGACTTTCAGAATGTAAGGGTTAGTATGATAAATTTAGTTTTCTTATTATTTAACCTATGATTTACTAGTCTTAACGTTTTTTTTTTCAGATTTGCAAGAGTACTATTACATGCAATATACCTTGATCAGGTAGATCTAACTTTAATATCCAGAGGAGGGTGTGGAGGTGGATTAGGAGAAGCTCAAGCATTAACTCATACAGGCAGAGCTCGACCTTCACCATTAGAGGAAGCAATGGAATTGTATCAGATTGGTCGCTTTTTGGAATTAGATATTTTATCACAAGGCTGTGAAGATTTAATATTAGAATGGTTATCATTGGAAACTTTACCTGCTGTTTTACAGTGGTCTAGGCAACCTCACGGTTCGGCTTGGGTTCATCGCCAGGTAGCTTAATTTTTTTTATTTTTAAAGGTTTATAAATTTACAATAACTACCATTAACTTAAATCAAAATGGCATTATTTCCATTCTCACAATTAAAAATAAAATTTGTACAATGTATTTAAAATAAAGATATACTGTTTAATGTAGGTATTTAGGCTTCCGCGGCTCGAGTTCAGATAACGCAATATCTGGACTGTTTCCATCATGGTCTTTATCAGGCGCGAATTCAGGATTTCACTCAGGGGTATTTTTTGTGGAAAAACTTATCTTTTAGTATATTTGTTTTAAAATATATAAAAAACAATGGTTGTAAAATACAGCTCTGGATGTAGGCATTAATAAACTGTTCAACTTAATATAGTATAAGTAGTTAGATGTAATATCGTTATTATAGTTTTTCTGTGATTAAATGTCAATCTTCAATTTCTTCTTACCAGTCTTTGAAAAAACTGGTGAAGACAATACTCGAACATGTTGTATTTAGATGCAATAGAAATTCGCAAACATCTAGAGAACTCTACCAAATAAAGAATAAACTAGAATACACAGTTATTAAAAAGGACCCCGCAATAATCTTACAAAAATTGTGTTAGTTTCTGTATATACCTATTATATATTTTTTGTTCTAGGCGTTACATTTTTTAAGAGAAGAGTTTCAACCAATATCCCAGTCAACTGTTCTTCACCAGTTGGATAAAATTCACTTAATGGAAGTTCTAAAAAGTCCTTTTCTCCAAGCTAGCGAATTAGAAGTCCTACAAGCTGTTCTCAAGTGGGGAGAGTATCAGCTTGTAAGAAGAATGGAGGACAGAGGTTGGTATTGAAAGTATTTGGTACAAATTAATATTTTTTAATCGTCTTTAATTCAGTTTTCAATTAATTTCTCCATTTTAATGTTAAGATAGGGTTGCCATAATCGTCGTGATGCAGATGTTAAAACTATTCCTTGTGGAAAATAATTACCTTTTAACATTGACCTATCATTATACTTATGGAAAAAAAACTCAATTTATTAAAAAACATCATTATAAAATATGTAATTTAAAAAAAAATTTCAAATTCAAAAATAAACTGGACAGCTACTGAAATTGGTAGCTTTCTATCCTTGTTCAAAGTAGTTTTTTGTATTTTTGAGAACCAAACGATCTCGCCTGTAATTTATGGTCTTTGCTGTAATTGGTAACGTACGGCCTACAAATTAGTTACCCAAAGTCCCTACCAACCAAAGCGGGACGAAATCGCTTATTGTTTTCTAAACATTTCCCATTACGGTATACCGTTCATCCAATATAATATGTCAAACTTCTTCAGATGCTCACTGCTGTTAAATACATTTATCATGTCAAAGTTTTTTTCTTCCCTTTTTAATTTATCATAATAATATTCTTTATTGGTTTGAAGGCCAAAAAGCTTTGCTTGGATTCGCTGTTGAAGATCCTTAATGAGCCTTTTCACTTCTGTAATTGTTATGTAGGAATAAGAAATACAATTCGAATAAGGGGTGATTTGGAAATCAGCCAACACCTAAGGTGGTTTTTTTTAGTAAGGAAAAATTGTCTCAGAAATTACCATAATTTTAAAAGTTTTGTGCTAAAAGTAAAGACAGTCATCTGGTTCTTAAATGAGATTGTATACTGTTGTAAGTAACTTCGGCGTCATCACAGAGTGATTTTAATGGCGCATTCCAAACTGTACGTATTGAAAAATATTTATATGTCAATTTAGAAATTGCGACCCGTGAAATTATGTTTGCAACGGTAGTAACCGGAACATTTTTGTGTTTAAACGGGACACCGGGACTTTGCATTCCAAACTGGGGATATGTCCCGGTGTACCAGGACATATGGCAACCCTTTGTTAAGAAGTTAATCAAATCAAAGATAATTTATTAGAAACTAATTGGTTTACAACATTAACCGTCAAACATTTCCTTTTATACGATCTCATCACTTAGCTATTCAAATAATTAGCAATGAATTGATAATTAAAATTGGGTATTTAATTTTTAAAGCATCGTGTTCTCGTTCTCAAAAGTGGCAACAGCGTATTTAATATTTTCTTTATCTATAAATAAAAACTATAAAATCAACTCATGGTCTTACTAATATTGGATTTTTATTATAATTTAAAAAACTCTTTGTGTGCAATGTTATTAAATTTATTATTTATTTGCTTTGATCCGACGGTCTCTTACCGAGACAAGAAACTTGGCCGGATAGGCCCGGCAGCTCAGGTCACAAATTATACAGAAGAAAAAGAAGGAAGATTCAATAGGTTTGTAAGTTTGTTCCATTTGTGTGTTAGCGTTTCAGTTACGTACCTTTTTTATATTTTATTAGTGGTACACACAGCTAGGATTCTACTTCCACCTTCGCTGTTGCCAAATCGTAAAATGCGAACAGAGTGCTTTATACATTAAAAACGACTAATTTATAAAGGGATATTTCGAAATTTATAAATTTGAAAGTTTCATGAATTAAACCTTAAAATTATCTGACATAGCCCAATTGTTATTGTAATGAAAAATTATTAACTAAATGTTTTTAATTTTTGTATGCAATTGTTTATTAACTGCATTACCATTAAATAATTTTATTTTTATTTCTAGAACCAAACATCGTAAGTCACACTGCACATTCTGTTGCACGAAAAGGAGTGAAAAAGAAAGACTTAAGCGATGTTGAATTGAGAGAAATACTGTCTGATCTTTTACCTCTTGTAAGGATTGATCATATATTACCACCAAATAGTGATGTTTTGAATCAAGCTATCCGAAGGGGATTAGTAAGTACGCCGCCAAGTCATATGATTGGAGGTGAGCGTGAAAATTTTAGGGTAAATGCTTGGATTAGGGGAAAGAATAATGGATTATATATACAGCCTAGACTTTTTATGCCATATTATGATGAAATAAAAGTTCGTGTTGAGGATCAACTGATCCAAGAAGTGGAAATGATGCGCCTACGTAGAGCTCGTTATATGCAAGACATTCCAGATACTCTGTACATGGTGGACGAAAAGCCACGTCCACAAGGTCCCGCTGGAGTAGATGTATTAGCTTCTGCACTGCCAGTACCCGATCCAACTGTGATGAATGCAATGTTAAAAAGAGAACAAAAATTACGCCAATCGCCTAGCTGCCAACGTGCCCTCAACATGCCTTTATCTTCCCGTCACGAAATTAATAGACAAATCAGATTAAGAGTAGTACGAGAATTCAATTTACCTGATCCCGTGGCAGATATCTTAGAAAATTGCTACGGTATACCCGATCAAAGTGATAACGAATCGATACAGATATCTCCAAATAAACCAATTAGTCTATCTCACGGTTGTTATAGCAAAAATATGAGTTATCCTCGTCAAAGTTTTTCTCAAAGACAAGAATTACCAGCTGTAGTACCCGACGGTGATTTTCGATTCTCTACAGAACCAGAAAGTAGTTCTTGTAGTGACGGACATCTTTCAGACATTATGCCTGATGTAGCGATGGCTACAGCTTCAGTTGGCCAAATCCAACTTCAAGATCAACAAGAAATGGAATTGGATCTCGGCGATGGTAATACTCGAATCCATAATACTATCGGCGGACTTCAAGTTAGATCTGGATCACTACATCATCCTTTACCTTACAGACGATATCCACCTTCTAGTTATTTGCATTTAAGATCAGATTCCCAGTCATATAATCCTCAAATGCCAAGGTTTCTGTAGTTTTAAGATTTTCAATTATGCTTATTGTAATACGGTTATCTTTGGAAAGCATTTTTATAAATATTGGACCAAAAGTTTCACTTCGTATCTCCAATAAATAAAATAGAATAGGATGTTAACCAAAGTTAAATTATCTAAACTAACCGCATTCCAGGCGCTATTAGCGGCTTAAACAATTCCACTTCATTTTATTCCCTCGCCAAATCTTAACTTTTAATTAGTTTAAATGGTAGAATGTGGAAAAGTAAATAAATATATTTCTAGATGTGTAATAACCAAAATAAATTATCATATTGTATTAAAACGATAGAAACGTAAAACAGCAGTTATATGAATAAGTAAACGTAGCTACCAGAATTAGTATTTTAAAAATTGACTAATTATTAATAATTATATGCCTCTTTTTTTGGTTATGATTTCATTCAAATAAGATTTATAATAGATTTTATTATGCTGTTTTCCCTAAGAAGCAAGATTGGATTTTTTTCAGAAAAAATTGCCAGAAAAAAAAAACAAAACTGATATACAATGCATTTTTATTTTTTAGGGGTACTTTCCACATTTTCCTTATTTCAATTGTCGATTTATACTAAATTAGTTTACATCAGATAATTTTCTTAAAACCTGAAAAAATACATGCATATAAGTGGGGCATTCCATGCCAACTCATCCTACCGATTGGATTTGCATCTTCGATTTCGTTGAAATTTGGGCATCTTTTTTGTGTCCTAAGTTCATCAAAAAAACACGACATTTAAAAAAAAGTCGCAAATCGGATGATTTTTCATCAAGTTAAAGCTATTTAAAAAAAATACCCGAAATTTTCGAAAATTCATGTCTCTCGATTGGCCGAATGAAAAAATTTGAAAAAAATCATAGAAACCTTTTTGAAGGTTACAAAAAGATGCCGAAATCGGAGACGCAAATCCAATCGGTAAGATGAGTTGGCATGGAATGCCCCAGGTATATTTGAAGATCATCCAAATATTTGTTTGGATAGCATAGACCGGACTGAACTTAAAAAAAAACACGAAATAAATAAAAAGTATCAATGTCAATAAATTATGGAGTTAATTGGGGATTGAATTGATCAATGTTAATATTAACATTTTATGTAACTTTTACTATGTAAATAAATATACGAATAACCATTAATCGACTGGATGGGTTTACAACATTTAAAAGTCGTTTTTGTTAATACTGAAATAATATTCTAAATAGAAAACAATTAGAATTTTGATGTACTAAGTTTTTATTAACTGATCATGTTTATAAAAACATTTAATTTCCATTTAAATGTATGTTTATTACAGTTGTAGAAAATTATTAATAATGGTTAAATTGTAGTAATAGTATTAAAAGTCATAAATTTTGACCAGTTTTAAAAGTGCTTTCTAAAGAAACTTTATCAGTAATAATGTACAACTGTGATTTTCTGTGAAAATATTTTTAGGTTTAACTTAATTTATTGAATTATTGAATGAAACTGAAGAATGAATATTGAGTGTAATGACTTATGTATCATGTATTATTGTACCTGTGGGTGTATCGTCTTAGATATCGTGTTGCTGTTACTTGTATATAAAGAGTGAAGTTTAGCAAATGTGTACTTAAGACACTTTCTACATTTTCAGTTGTCAATTCCAAAAAATATACTTTATTTCAAATTAACTGTAGTGTAAAATTGATAAATATTAAAGTAGACAGTAAACCATCTTACGTAAATGGACTATACTGTAATATACCAATCCATTAAAAAATACATCAATTTAAAGGCTGTTTATCTAACATTTTGTGAATCCCAAATATTTACGGACACAACCTTTTCTCCTGCTCTGCCCCACGGTAGGAAATAAGTTATTAATTTTCAACAAAACCGCCGTTGAGATTGATGCATTTGCCATACCTGTGAACGAGCGATTCATAAAGCAGAAATCGTACTCAAAATGTTTAAAACAGAGCCGTATCTAGGTAGTATTGCGCCTGTGGCAATATACAACATTTGCCTATTTTAACCAGTCCTTTTTTTATAATTTTGGTAATAATATATTGTGGTTACAGTTTTAAAACAGTAAGCAATATCTTATTCCCTAACTGGAATGAGGATACGACTTGTATGTTCCACCCATATTAGCCCCATTATCATAAGACTGCTTCTTACATTCTTAATGTCCATGCCATCGGCGACCAATTTTTCCACGATTTCTTTTGCAAGCTCTTCACCTGTTTTTTTTTCGCGAGTAATGCGAATAAAATATTCTGTAATACTGCATTTTCCCCCACGTTGGGTGCCAAATGTGTATTTATTTGATTGATTAGGTTGTTGAAGAAAGATTTAATAAAAAAAAGACAAGACGTCAATAAATCTTTAAAGGCGAAAAAGTATACCTACTAATTTATTGACCAGATTGTTATTCTGATCAAGGAAACAACTGACAGAATGACTTTTGTCTTTGACAAGAAAGAAGGAAAATAAAAATAACTTATTATCTGAACCTTCTGCTCTCGATGCTCGTCATCTGCGGTACAGTGAAATTATTGAAAAATAGGAGAGTTGGTCTTTATTGTGGCTTCTATTTTTGGCGCCAGTGGCCACTGTCAACTTTGCCACGCCCTAGATTCGACCATGGTTTAAAACCGTAACTATGCAAGGCATTGTATTGATTTTAAATACTTTTGCTTTACATGTATCACAATATGCAGTATACTGTTAAACACGAAACTCGAAATTTTAACCTCCATTTATGAACATAAGATTAAAATTAACTAACAAGAACGATTTAATGAAACTTTATATGTTTAAACTATTTATTTTGGTAACCTATTTATCAATGTTTGGTGTAAACGAACATTAATCTTATATTCCCATACTGATATATTTTTATAAACATAACACGACTCTTTATGATGTTGACAAAACTGCTCATATGTCACAAAAGAGTAATTTCTTATGCACAGTTCGCTAGTCGTTGACTGATAACACTTAATTTTATTATTCATCTTCGTATGTTTTCTCAGTAGCGTTGTTGTTGGGTTTTCATTACCTTAAATATTTTTAATATATTATACAAGAAGAAAGCGGATCTCCATCATTGTTAAAACAAAATTTCTCTTCCGTAGTCTTTATTATATATAAATATATACATCTAATATTACGCTGTATGTTGCCAATTAATTACTGAACCGATTTCAATCAAATTTTACATGTACCTACCCGTAATTTGGTCCAACTTACTGGATAGTATAGTTATCATCTCAATATTCGCTTATGTCGTGAATATAAACGAATAAAATGCATAACTTAAATAATGTTTATTTACTTTTAGCTTTATGAACTTCTCATAGCGATAAAATTAAAATACACCTTATAGATGGCGCTGTATTATGTTCCTTAGAATATAAATTCTATTCCTTTATTTCTCGTAATACCTATTTGTTTATATTCACAACATAACCTATTTTAATTGTTTGTGACTGATATTTTTATACTTAATTATACTGTGTATTATATTACAATATTATTACCATGGTTAAGAGAAACATTTTTTGACTACTTTTGTTGGAGAATTATTAAATTTTAGTCGTCAAAGTTTCGAGATCTGGCTTACGACTAGGGCTGAAGGTAGGGACACCATTTTTGGAGATAAGATACCTTTCATGGTGTAGGTGTGCACTAAAGGATTTTTCCAAATTCTATCCCAAAGTGGGTAAAATAGGGGATAAAAGTTTGTATGCAACCCCTTCAGAATTCAGATGTGTTACACCGTCAACTGCATAGCGTAGTATTAGGGGAGGTACTTGGGGGTAGTGGGACTTTAGGTCAGTGGCGTAGGCAAACTTTTTAGGGGGTCTAATTTTTTATTTTTTTCCCTTATTATGTTAGGTTAGGTTATATTTTTATTTTAGGTCAGTGGCGTAGGTGAACTTTTTTTAGGAGGTCTAAGTTTCTATTCTATACATATATAAAACTCACTGATTGATTGTTGGCATACAACTAGAGCCCAAATGGCTAAAGGTAGAGACACCAGAGAGGGTAGATAAATTTCATGGTGTAGGTGTGCACTAATAAAAAGTTTTTCGAAATTCCATATCAATGTGGGTAAAATAGGGGATAAAAGTTTATATGAAGCTCTTTCAGAATTCAGATACTCTATCATCGAAGTTGTGGATAAAAGCTAGTTGTCTGATATAAACTAAAGTAAATTTCAGGTGAGTAATGAATTTCCATCCAGATTGATAATTCTGCATGTGTACAAGAATTGTACTTGCTACAATGTTAAGTGGTGGTTTTGGTTTTTCTCTTCTTGATGGAGAGCATACTTTATTAGTGTTTAATAGAAAACAATTTTTTGGTCATGAATAAATAGTGTAGTCCTTGTGTGGAACGCTTTACAACACTTGTTCAAATCTGTAAAGGGCCGGAGCATTTACCACATTTACAATCATATTACATATCTCTACGAGTCCATGTTATTTTTCAATAGATTCCATTTATACACACTTTTAAAATGAAAAAGCTGATAAGTAGGAAAATGGGATTGTGGAATTAATTGTTAACTATAATAGCTGTGAGGTAGGGAAATTATTACATGGAGTAAAATTACTTTCTAAATAATTTTAGACTGTTTTATCGGTTTTCCGGTTTTCTGATTGATTTATTTATATCTATTTTTACTTTCCAAATTCTTATTTTATTAGGTTTATGACTTATTTTAATATATTAAATATTCATTTATTTCAGCGTTTGATACTCTCCTTGTACTAATACAGTTTAAATTGATATTAAATCAAAGAGGAAAATTATTAGTCAGACTGTAATAATCAACAAATTTATTTAAATTGGTTATAAATTAAGTGGAATGCGTGCATTTAAATCTAAGTTAGTTAAATATGGGGACATATGTATTTAAAAGCAATTACAGCATGGATGGATAGTTTTAAAAATAGCGTGTTATTTTTTTTCTAAAGTATATCCTATAGGCTAAATATTTAACCAGTGGATACCTGCAATTTACAAAATATTCCAAATTGGGATTTACTTGAGACCGTAGCAAGGAATGTATTCTATTTTCTCTGATAGAGACACAAAATGTGTTTTGGATGAAAAATCTTGAGAGCTGGAGTAACTATTTTACAGAAAAAGTAGTGGTGGAGCTTGTTCACGTTCTTGGTTCAACTCAACGTCAAAAAAGTCTATTTGCGGGATAGTTCTAATTATGGTACTCTTAAAACTGGACTTTGTATAAGTCGTGTATTTTAAAGCTTGTCTTATTTGTATAATAAATGCGTAACTTTAGTTAAAAATTTACTACAAATTTAGTAGATCAGGATAGGATTTTGGTGGCTAGTTTGGTAAATTGTAGGACAATACTGTCATAAAAAACTTTGCATTTTAGGGTTGGCTCCAACATTACCAAAATTAACATCCGGTTTGATTTTAAAAACTTTTACTACTTTAGTACATACAACAAAACTGCGTGATGTCCCCGAGTAATCTAAACTTTTTGAATTATGTCGCCAGTACGGGACGGGGGAGGTAGACTGTGGACTGTAGACAAGAGACAGGTAACTGATAACTCAACACAAAGAAGGATTAGTCTGCATGTTCAAATAGTATACGATTAGAAGAAAATATTAATGTAGGTACAAAGTGTGGTCTTGTTTTTGATAATGTTTGGGATGTACTCTGTTGATTGACCGATTTTAACACATGAATTTAAAGATTTTACATGCATGAATCAATGCATTTATGTACTTTATTTGTAGTACAAAATAATTTTTATAAAAGATTAATATTGTTAGTTTATGGTTTGTTTAGAAGTTGTGTTTTAAATTGATTATTATTGATTTGCGAGACTAACTAAGATACATACTTTGACGTCCTAACTACAGAGTAATTCGAAATATACTGTACATCCTGGTAATTTCATTGTATTCTTAAACAAACCCCATACAACTAAAACTTTACGTTGAGTTTCTTGTTGACAGAAAATGGTTTGGTTCTAAAACATTTCAAAAAAGGATCCTCTAATATAGGAATAACTTTTTGTCCAATTAGAGTATTTTTGTAAAAGTTTGGTATCACAGCAAAAATTATAGAGTGCCATGAAGTCCATGTCTAGCTTAAATAAAAAAAATAAGAAGCTGTTTTACAATTTAGCTAAAAAGTTTTAAAGTTTGACTTAAAATAAACAGACTAATGTCTTTGACTTTAAAGCTCAAGGTAGTAAAGTGCTCGGAATCTGCGCACAATGTTGACTGTATAAGAAGTTCGGCGCTCTGAGGAGAGAAAATAAGACATCCGATCCCATCCCACCAGTTGCATATTGACTTAAGAAAGTAGTAGTGTTGGTGTAGTTCGTCTCAATAACCTTACGATTATTTGTCAAGGTCGATATTGAATTACGTACTTAAAACATCTGTGATGAGTTTGATGGTTTATGCCTTTTTTTAATAACACAAATTAGTGCAAGTTTGTTAAAAATATTTTAATGTACCGATAATACGTGATATTACAACTTTTGGAATCAATGCTTAATGTGAAACCATATTTACTAGGAATTTAGTCCGCCGTTATCTTATACCATGACCCGAGTATAAACATCTATAAAATGTAAGTAGATATAGTAAAATCTTCAATAAAAGTCACGAAATTTCTATGACCATAAAATATTTATTTAAATAACATAATAAAATATATACAGTACAGCATACAGTAGAACTTTGTTTATATGGTCATAGAGGGATAAACAAATCAGATTTGTTTAAATATGAGCAATTAAAAAAACGCTGTAATTTACAAAATCAATTTATTTATAATTATTAGTAATATACGAGATTATTTTATTTCAAAAAATAAAATAATAAAATACCATTTCGTTATTTTGTGTATACCTACCTACTTAGTTAGGTACATGCTAGATGTGTGGGTCGGAATTGTGAAATGAATGTACACATATTCATATTAAAAAAAAATAGAAACCTGTTTAACCCTTTAATAAACAACTATAATACGGACTTAAACAATACTTAATTTTAATGTTTCCAGGAAATGTTCATTTAATTATTATTTGTTCATTAATACATACAATGTTTGTTCTAAAATAAGCAATTATTGATAAATAGACCACAAACATAGCCATTAAAACTACATATGCTGGTAAAAACAAATTTCCGTATTTCTTTACTTAAATCTGTTTTTTAGAGTGGGTTGCGTGATAGATCTGTAATGGGTCCATAACCAATAATATTGATTTATTTTCAGCAGTGATCTTAACTAAAGATGCTTTTGATGTAAATAGTATGATCATATATTTTGTTTTGTTTACTTTTTCTAAAACGTCCTTCAATAGGAATAGTGGTCCTTGGTGATAGACTTTTTTTGGTACCACTGTTTAAAATATACCCAAAACACGTTTTTAGAGCGTAGGTACCTGTTTCCATTATACTTTTATATGGGTTATAGTTATAGACGAACAGGGCCTTTAAAATGCATAATGTTATATTGCCCCTATTTTAAATGCAAAACTTCTTTATACAAAGAACTTGAATAAATGATTTTGATTAATATCAATAGAAGAGTCGAGGATTAATTTGACGTGTATATAATAACAATAGTTATATAATGCTAAAGAGGAAATGAGTAATAAGCTAAACGGATGTAAACCAGAAGATACAAGAAATAGTCAAAAGTTATAAACACATACCTACAGACTTTTAATTCACCATCTGCAAAGAGAATCAATACATTTATCTGATTAATTCTACATTGTCCGAAAATATTTCTATAGAAAAATTATAGGACAACAAGGACTAGACCGCCGACAGAGTTCTTGGCCTAAAGTCAAATAGGTATAATAGTGCTGGCTTGACAATCTCAAGAAGGGCAAAGATTTTGTTTAAATGAAAACAGATGGCTGCCTTCATGCTGCGTACGGTCGGTAATCAAAAAACAATACAATAAACTGTAATTATAAAGTTTTGTTACACCATTGCAGAGGGCTATATTGTTTTAAAATGTACGTCGAATATCGTTTAACACATACCTACCTATTTTGTATTTTTGCAAGTCCAACAATCATAATAACAATTATACCTACTTTTCCTTTCTACTTTACCACAGTCGTTAATAATATCAATTTTTATATTATTACAAACAAAATTAAGAGAATCATAATTACAACACTACGTTTCCTGTTTAGATGATTATATGTTATGTTTGACGGTCGTTATATGCAGATAATAATGAAATACATGAAGCTGTAAAGAGATGAAAAAAATCTATAAAGTAACTTGGACAATATAAAATATGAAAGTATATTTAAGTTATATATTATAACAAATCTGTACTTATAATTAAAAAATGTGAGCATTTCTTTTATAAGAAAATAAATTACAAAATAATATTATTCTGCACATCTGCAAAAAAACAAATAGTGGTACCTACTCCAAATTAAAATAGATAGTTCCAAAATTTACATACCTACCAGTTTAGTTTCGAATGCTGTAGATGCCAAAATGTCTTTATTTATGTAACAAACAATTTACTTTGTTATGCCTAGTTAAATGTTATGGCTATAAAATTAATTATAAGTATAGTGAAGGATAATTTCAAGTTACAGCTATTGTTTGATAAGATCAGTTATAGAAAATATCAATTGGTGACATAGTTATTTTAATAAAGGCTTTTTAAATAAAGTAGCCACTTCGCGTTGTACCACAGTATCCGGTACAGAGTTGTGCTTTTGATAAACAGCCACAAAGTTATCAATTTAGGCATTGTCGTGTTTAGGGCAGCTCAGGCCTGTACGCCAAGCATAGACCAGAGGTTCCTAAACTTTTTTCTTGACGAAAATTGATAAATTGAAAAAAAATTTCTTGTGTACCTATTATTTATAAAAAAATATAGAATACCAAATAATACAATCAAAAATTATTACCTTAAACAATGCATATCAACAATTTTTAAAAGGCATTCATTTTATTGGGAGGGATGTAGACAATTGAATCTCTGTGTTGTGCACAAAATTCGGTTACAATTGAAAAATTTTAGAATTATCAGTATTAAGTATAAGCTACAAGGTCATTGACAAGTAGTCATAGTCTGCTACTTCAGTTGATCCACTAAAGTGTGGCAATTAATAGGATCTCTTTTATTGGATACCGATCAAGAAATTTTAAAGCTGTAGCTCTTCAATAAAAACACCTTGTATACCTTGCTGAATTATTGAGATACATATCCAGTTAATTATAGTCTGGAATTGTTTTATGTGGGATGCAAATACTGGTCTGTCTAGTTTTGATTTCATATATATGCATTATCTAAAGTTGGTTTCTTATCATTAATAAACGCGGTAATAGATTTAATTTTAAAATTTTCTTATATCGCCTTACGATATTGTTCGAATAAACATATTTCAAAACTGTCAACAGGTTTGTTTATTTTGTGTAACACGTAATAATTTTGTAAGACTTGAAGTAAATAATCTTATCTTTTTTTTTCAGAAATACGGTAATACAGTGTACGTTCTTATCAAGGTCAAAATACATCTTAAATGGGTTAAAAATTAAAAAAAAAATAAAAACAAAATAACTGGCTAGTAAAGATGATGAAAACTGAATGTTTAGGATGTAAGGTTATCATCTAAATAAAACCAAAGATGCTTTATTAAGTAGGTAAGTCGTATATTTAATTTTATTTTAAACAATAAAGTCGTGCAGTTTATTATCAAGCTGATAAATACTTCATCAGAAGTAATAGATATAACTATTTACTTTTGTACTATTTACACTAGTTCTAAGGTACTAAGAATTTTTAATGTTTTCCAAAGAATCTTTTCTTGAAATATAATACATGAAACACCCGCAAATAGGGCAATATACATTTATATACACCTTTTGGGTCATAATACTAAAAAACTCATTTGCTGGGAGTAATAGAGTATACCTATATTAATAAAACAAGAGTTTATTTAAACAATTACATTATATCTACTTTGTGAAAACATGGTTTTGCACAGATAAATATTTTTGTAATGGACTAGATTTTAAAACAAAAAGAAATAAATCCGGAATTACTAATATAATACATCAGCATCAATTTATTTATTTATTTATATATTATATATATTATATATATATATATTATATATATTCACTCCAGTCAATTTTCGAAAATGTAAGCAAAATCACCTCTCTCATTATCTCATTCAAATCAGATTGCCTTAAATTTAAAACCCCTACACAGAAAGATCGACTTCGGGGGTTCTCTTAAATTATTTTTCCAAATGACCAGCTGAAAGTATCCTTTGAAATTGATCTTTTAGTTAGGTATTTTAAAGAAATATATCTCAAATAATTATACAAGATAAACTGTTCTTACATATAAATAAATTTCTTTCAGAAAATGCCATAATGGTATCAAATGAGATTACAACAAAAGTACAAGTATACATATGTATTTTGGTATTATATACGTTTCCCCAGTTAACATATCAAAATGATTTTCGATATATTTCATATCAAGGTAGAGTAACTACATATTTATATTTTTTGTATTTTAATTTCACGAATACCTCATTGCTTTACATTGATGAATTTAAATTTATTGTAGATCTACAAGCATCAATTAAGCATTTTCATGCAGAAGAAAATACCTCCTTCACTCAAATTTTGTTTGACATATCTAGAAATCAGATGATAGTAGGAGCAAGGTAAGCATGGGAATTAACGTAACCAATTTATCTGTTCACTGAAAACATTGTTAATGCCCACTTTCCTTCCTTGTGATACAATATTTAAACATTCCTTTTGCTCCTAATATTTTCCAATCGACATTATTTTATCTAACAAATTATTAGAATTTTGTGAATTATGATGATATACATTTTATAGAAATGGATTATATCGACTATCTTTATCAGAATTCAAATTGTTGGAACATGCCAATTGGGAACCATCAGAAGACAAGAGACAGTTTTGCATAGAAAAAGGTCAAAGTGATGGAATGTGTCATAATTTTATAAATATAATTTTAAGTAATGGAAATTACATTTTTGCTTGTGGAACAAACGCTTTTTCACCTCAATGTTCTTGGAGACAGGTAAGTTTTTTATTCTGTCGGTTGTTGAAATATAAATTTTAGTATCATATTAGTTGGTATTAATTGTCATTTTTTCAGATTGACCTAATATCGAATGTAACTAGTGTAATAGATGGAGTTGCTCAAAGCCCATCAAATCCAGAAGCAAATATTACAGCTATTCTATTGGAGAATGGAGAATATTATTTTGGCGGACCAACAGATTCTTTTGGTTCAGATACCCTGATTTCCAAAAGTGTGGATAATACAGTAGTACTTCGAACCAAACAATATGACAATTTTTGGCTCAATGAACCACAGTTTGTTGGTTCTTTTGAAAGTGATAAATTTGTTTATTTTGTATATAGAGAAGTAGCCGTAGAATATATGAATTGTGGTAAAAATGTATATTCTAGAATAGCTAGAGTATGTAAAAATGACAACGGAGGAGGACACATGTTTAAAGACAATTGGACTACTTATATTAAGGCGAGATTAAATTGTTCTTTAAGTGGCGAATATCCGTTTTATTTTAATGAAATACAAGATATGACGTACGTGTCCACCGAAAATATAGTTTACGCTGTTTTTAGTACATCACCTAATAGTATAGAAGGATCTGCAATTTGTGCGTTTAATTTGACAACAATAAACCAAGCTTTTGATGGTCCGTTCAAATATCAACAAGATATAAACAGCGCTTGGAATAAACACACAAATGTTTACAAAGATCATTTTAATTGTGCATCACAAAAAGGTGTTAACTTATTAGAAACTTTTAAATATCAACTAATGGATTCGGCTGTTCAAGCAACCACCATTGATCCTCTACATGTAGCCACAGGGGAACGTTTTATTCATATCGCTATTGATATAGTGGAAACAAAGTTACCAGTGGTTCATGTTATATATGTAGCAACTCAACGTGGCATTATTAAAAAATTGAGTCTACTTCCGCGTTTGAAAGAAGCTTGCGTGGTTGAAATATGGCAAGCTGTCCCAGATGCTAACATTCCAATTAAAAATATGCAATTTTTAAAAGAAACTAATTCTCTGTATATTACAACCAATATAGGTGTATCACAAATATCGGTTGATCATTGTAGAAGACATTCTTCATTTGAAAATTGTAAAAATTCTATGGACCCATATTGTGGTTGGAATGAAAGAGAGGATGCTTGTGCCCTCATACCAGAAGACAATCCTCATAAATTTTGGAGACAAGAAAGTTTGTCTTGCCCACTTACAAACACAGCTGTCGATGGAGGTTGGAGTACTTGGTCACCGTGGGCTGCATGTTTTCACAAGTCGGCTGACTCCAATAATTCCAATTACTGTATGTGTCAGATGCGACAATGCAATAATCCAACTCCAACTAACAATGGAAAACAGTGTGTAGGTCCTTTAATAGCTGTAACGAATTGCACTGTGCACGGAGGTTGGTCTGACTGGTCGGCTTGGTCTGCTTGTTCGGCCAGTTGTGGTATAGCTGTAAAAACCAGAACTAGAACATGTACGAATCCATCTCCGGCATTTGGGGGTAGAGTTTGTGTAGGAGACGATAAGGTAGAAGCAGTTTGTTCAGATTACTTACCTTGTCCTTCTGAATCAATTGATGGGGGTTGGGGTCCCTGGTCTCCTTGGACTTCTTGTACAGTTCCTTGCAATGGAGGTTATAAAATGAGACAACGAAAATGTGATAATCCCATTCCTTCTAATGGCGGTCAATACTGTAAAGGTAACGATATAGAATATGAAAGATGTAACGAAGGGCTGTGTGACGATGTAAAAAAAACTTACACAGCGGATTGGATTACGATTACCTCGGATAATAATTATCACAAAAAAACATTTAAAATAACTTGCAAAGCGTCTGTGAAATCTTCAGATAACATACGAATTTACGTTGGAGAAGACGACAAAAATTGTTCGAATTCGCATTGTGTCAATGACAACGAGGGCTGGAGTAACTGGTCTGATTGTTCAGTCGATTGTGGTATGGGCATACAAAGGCGAACGAGATCTTGCAAGAAAACAAAAAACTGTGTGGGTGAACATTCACAAACGAGAGAATGCTTTAATCATAACTGCGAAGATTCGTGGAGTAACTGGACAGAATGGTCATCTTGTAACGTTTCTTGTGGAGAAGGAGTTCGAATACGAAGTAGAACTTGTCTAAAGCAGAAATGCGTGGGAGTTTCAAGCGAACAACAAACGTGCGAAGAACAGGAATGTGAAGGTAACTAAACTATATTTTCATTGAACTTGCTGGGATATTTTATTTGGTTACTTTTAAAATCCTGATTTCATGATTGTTTATTTTTTATTTTTAGATGTTTCTTTAATGAGTAGCGCAACACTGGAGCATAACAATTCGTGTACATTAGTAGGTTTCTCGTTATTCTTTGTCGGTGCTATAGTTGGATTATTTCCCTATTTAGCATGTTTAATATATAACTACCTCAAAAGGAGAAAAAATACAGTTCCAAGTTCACCTCATTATATAACGGCTCAACAAAACCCTTACATATCAGTACCATCAAGAGAAAAAGATTATAAAAAGCATAGTTTCGTACTATCCCATCCACCTATGAAGGCAAAAGCTAAATTTGTAACTGACGATTATGAACCCCCTACGACGCTGAAGAGAAACAGCCATGACGAAAAAATTGGTTTTACAAAACAATATGAAGATGATAATATATACTACAACTAACCAAACAGTAACAAACCTTTTTCAGATTAACAAGAAAAAACTACATTTTTGGGTTTGGTTTAAAAATTTTCTGATCTCTATTAAAAAATAATCAAAATTTAATGTGTTCTTTTTTTACCTTGCACCTCTATCTAACAAAAATTTAAACTTTGCTTATTATGGTTTAATTAATAAATGCCAATAAACCGTATCAATCAAAGCTATTAACACAAACAGAGTTGTACCTATTTAGAATGAAACAATAAAATTATTAAAACAAGTTACGTCATGGTGAATTACACTTAATTTAACATACTTACTTGAAATTCGGTGTTTACAGTTTCAAGTTTTGTTACTCAATTAAGTATTTACTTCTTTCTTTATGAATATGACTTTAAACGATTATAATTATTTCCGCCAACTAAAATTTAACTAAACGATGCAATAATAGTACAGTCAAAGAGTTTACTTGAGAAATTTTATAGTGGTTTTGTCATTGTCATCTTTTTAAATTCGAATGGGCTTTTGTTTTGTTTTGATCGCAAGATTTTCAGTAAGCTCTCAACTAGGTAATGATCACCGCTGCAAAATTTAGCAACTTCTCAAATAAATTCTTATTGAGCATGAGAGGTCAAATTTGCATTTCGAAAATCAAAAAACCTTCATAAAAATGACTAAAAAGATTTTTAACTATCGGCTCTGTGCATGAAAGGATTATCCAAGCGGAAAATAATGATTGTTATCCAGTTATGAAACTCGTAGTTTACGTTTTGTCATTTTTAGATTTTTTCGGTTTTTTGATCTGTTGGGCCTCGTATTTTTTTCGGAACAAACTTTTTTTAGATCCGCTACATCTGCTTAAATGGCTCGAACAGCCCTTTTGGGGGCATTTTGAATGCTGGCTGGGAATACAGAGTTTTTAGTTGGTTGAAAAGAAAAAAAACACGCACTTGTATGCTTGCAAATTTACTATTTTAATAAACAGTAAGTATAAGTACATAGAAATATATTATATACAAAATAAATTCTGCCAAAGGTTGTGAACCTTGAATTCCGCATAAAGTTAATATTGTCAACTATTTTCATTTACATCACAGAGACATGTATACATACAATATAAGAGAAAAGTAAAGAACAAACCTTACTATTAAACTTACATAACACGTATATATATAGAGGGTCCAACAAAGTCATAAAATTACAATAAATAATTGAATAAAAAATAGAGCGCGAATTTTGTAAAAATAATATAAAACTACACATTTTAACCAATAATATTAGTTTTAAAATAAATAGGGCCGATTACGTCTTAATTTAAAATTTTTGGTGTTATTAAAATTCATTATATTTACTGGACTATGATTTCATTTTTAATGTATTAAAGTCCCAATTTTAAATTGTTTAAATTTTTTGCCCTGTTGAATATTTTAACTAATATTTTTACAAATAATAAGACATTGTATGAAACAAAATGATAATTAATCAAGGAATATAATTAAACATTTTTCTACACTTTTTTAACAGCGTTTTGAGTTTCGCTACATACTTTTATAAATTTAACAATAAATAACATCAATACCATATATAACAGATATTTAATTTAGCTGTTTTCGAAAAACATTGAACCAGTGGTTTGTTGCAGGTTCCGTTCTTATAATATTTTTTTGGGTGGTTGTTTATAAAAAATGTTTATGACTTTGTTGTAAACTCAAATACAAGTTGACATTTACATCAACAATATTTCAGTTTCATTATCTCAGCCAATATTGGGCCCTTTCAATTTGGCTGCTATAAATGTACCAACAGGTGAAATTTATATTATTTTATTGTCATCTTTTGCCGGAAGCTCTGGAAATTTTTAGCAAATACATGAAGAAATGATAATTTTATTTTTCAAACATAAACTAAGACTATGTCAACGTCAAGAAAATGATTACTCTTACATTATTATACTGTTAATAAACCAATTACATTTTTATCCACCCATACTGAACATAACAGAGAAAATAAATTGGGTTCTTCTCCACCACTTTTTGGCAGATATTTTATAAAGCATCAATCCTAAAGGGGTAAATAAGTATTGAAAAACAACAAACTTTTTCAGTTAATTTGAAATTGAATTTGTTACAATTTATTCGATCCACTCCTGTTCTATTTATTAAAAAATGTTTATATCAGAAATGTATTTAATTAATAAGTGATGATAAATAATAATAGTGTCCGCAGAACACTTTTAATTAGTTTATGTACTGTTAAACACGATTTTGGCGTTTTTGAATAATGATTCATTTCATTCGTTAAGTAATAACTGAACGTATTTTTACTGAATAAAACAAATTTTAGCCTCATGTTGTGGTTGCATATTTACCGATTCAATTACTTGAATATAATCAACAGTGGTAAGTAGTATTTTTTGTTAAAAGTTACACAATTTACATTTTACCACAATAACATTTAAAAAAAGGTGTCAATATTTAGATATTTCAATGGAAAAATCTTTAATCTGATTTAGAATACAAGCTAGCACTAGTGGTCTTTTCACAGCTATTTCTTTTATAACTTGTGATCAAATATGATACTAAAATATTTTCAATCAACTCTGTTATGTTCAAATATGTACAGGCATTCTAATAGTATTCTAATGAATTAATTATTTCATACTAATGTATAGAAGGCTTGCATCCATCATGAATTTTCAAAATTTTTTAAACCGGGACATTGAACTTTTTTAGGATGCATTGGCTGACAAATTTTACGGACAAAAGGTAGGTATCTAATATTTTAGTTGAAAAAAAATATTTTAAAAATTATATCCGCGTATTTACCTAATACTAAGCCAGGCTAGAAATTTAAATATCTGGCAAATACAAAAGCGAAAGCTTTTTATAAGTAAAAAATTGTGAGACTGCTCTAATGACGATGAAATAATAGCACTAACCAACACTACCTGGAACGAACAGAAAGTTTAAAAGTGGAACCATTTTTTTATCTCTACATGTATTTGTCTTCCCAATTACTCTAGTTGTATTATATCCACATTTTATATGAATCTAATTTATTGTCTTATAACACATCACAAGTGTGAAATGTAAGTAAAGAAATTGTTATAGGGTTAATGTTCCAGAATTTGATCAATTTGTTGGTTGTGTTACTTGTTCCTTTTGTGGAAAACTAGATCAATATCTAAAATTGTTTGACAAATTCTGATACACTCTTTACAAATTGAACTTGTTTAATAACTACAATAATTGTAACTGAATACTTTGGCATTTTAAATCTAGTTTTACCAACATTCTATCGACATAGATTTTGAATTAAAGTTTGTTTAAATATTATCGAGGTTTTTGGTTTTTTGAGCGTATCATATAGTTTTAATTGACCAAATATTTGTAACCTTTCAGTCTGGAATAATTTTTGTAGGTTGTCGTCACGTTATATTTTTTAAAAACCTCTCTTTTTAACATTTATTATCAAGTAAAAGGTTGCTGTTATGTATTCAATTCCGCAAAATATTGATTATTAGTAAAACTAGAACCTTGCTATTGTTTTATTTATCTTTAATTTTTTTCATTAAATAAAACATTAACAATTATGCATTTATGACATAAAAGCGCTTATACTAAATCTTAAAATTGTATTATAAATGTAATACCGCCAATTTTACAATTCTATCTTTTGCTGATTTCCGACAATACGGTTACAATTCAAAAATTTTGAAACAGGTTTGAAATAACCTTATTTATATCAGTTATCTTGCACGTTTTTGTATGAACACATATTTAAGAAAAATAAAACACTTTGCATGTGATCATCAAAATACAGACATCAAAGAAGCTTTGGTATAGTATAGGTACTTCAGTAAAAAAATAAACTTGATCTTAGATATGATTTTTTTTAACTTAGTTTCGGTATTTTTAAGAAACGGAAAAATTCTATTTACTAAGCGGTTAAATAATTTTCCCTGATGTTTGACACAACTTTTTGGAAAAACAAAATATTATCCTTCTGTTACAATTTAAAGTGTGTCATTACTTTTAATAGAAGTGACAATATACATTCGCTGATAAAAAGTGTTTATCTTTAAAATATTCAAAATCTCCTGTCAAAAAATAAAGTCCTTGCCTTGATATGTGGTTGTCTGAGTCTACTAGGTTAATGAAAATATATTCACGATTAAATATTTTGGGTAAAAATTTGTGGATTTAAACAATTTATATTTGTTTATTGATATTGATATGCTTACTCACATTTTTATCTTTTAACTCTAAGGTTTGCAGTTTTGCACCTACCTACCCAGGAAATGTTTTTTTGATATTTCAGATATATTGTGAAAAAATATAAATTCCTTTTCGATTGATTGAAGCTAAAGCAGTCAATCTTGAATTCAATAACAACAGATTATAGATACAGTTTAACATGAGATATCGCCAGCATGAATTTGATAATCTTCTTGAATTATAACATGTTTGTAATTTTAATATTTGTTATAAAAACACAAACAAAAGAAACCAGAAATAAAAACATATGGTTTCAAAATTTGTCTTAAAAGAAAACATCATATTAAATATTCAAGATTGACTTAAAACAAGGTATGCGACTTAAAATTAGCAAAAGAGTATTTTAAACAACAATCCCTTGAAACAATACACTTTCTTTATAGATGAGAACTGCTCTTCGAATATTTGACATATGAAACATTCTGCAGTAGGTATTATTTAGAAAAATTGAAACCACATTCTCCATCTTTTCCATAACTCGTTCACAAACCTTTCAAAATAAATTTTTGCGTATCATCATTTGAAAGGAAAAAATAATTTCCCCTCCATAGCAGCTGAGCATGTTTTAGTTTCTTAATTGTGTTAGAGTTGAGGTCGAAGATCATTGAAAGCATTGATTCAATATACGTTTTGATTAAATAATGGCTACTTTTCCTTTTTTTCCTGAAACCTTAAAAATTATTGCCTTGCCTTGTCTTTGGCGTGCGGTAGATCTGTTTTTGCCTTGTATACAATACTTCAGGTAGCAGAATTAAGTTATTAGCAAACGCTACAGCATTTAATCCCACTTGATATTTGAGTTTAAGAACCTTATCATATACGAGGTTCCATTAGGTTGGTCCCGGCGCCAGGAGCCTGGAGGGACATCCGTCATCAGGTAATAAGTACTCAGTTTTCTATCTGTTATTAGATAATCTCCGATGATCTTGATAAGGTACGTTTTCCAATCTCTTTCATTACGTGATGTTAGTTTGTTGGGATTCCTTTCGTACTTCTGACGGTGCTTTTCCCTTTCCTCAAGCCATATTGATAGCTTTTAATGGACGACAAATCTCTCTTGTTATTTGGAACAAGAGAAGAACCGTATTTTAAGAAATTTTTCGTTAAGCTTGCTGATTATGTTATGTAATACAACAAAAACTCCGAAGAGACAATTCCTCGTTCAAAATTGCTTTGAACACAGGAGGGATGATGTTGAAATATGTTTTTTGCTAAAAATTAAGTCGAAAAAAAATATAAAGACAGACACATTTAAGATTCACCAAATTTTTTATAATGTGGTGGTTTAAACATTCCCGATAGATGTGTTAACTAAATGTCTGTGTATATATATAGTTTATATAAAAATAGAAGAATAATTTGTATTCAGTAGTTTTGATTTTTTCATTCCATGATAAAGCTACCAAGCCTTCATCTGCGTGTTTGTTTATTGTCAATACGTTTATGTGAAATCTGTATATTTCCTTAAATTTATACCCTATTCTAGAATATTTTAGTTTTTGGAACTAACGTTTAGTGCAAGATATGTTGTATTACCTATTTTTAGTTAAAAAAATGATATTTATACAGCGTGTATCAAAGTTACCTTGAATGACCTATTTCGAGAAATTACATTTGGGTACTTATTGGTTATAAAGTAGCCTTATACGGTCGTATTCACCATAGTCGGTCTTAACAACCAGATAAGTAACAGGTGGTTACCGTTAAACAGACTGTTAACGAAATATTGTATTCACGACGTTCGGTTGACAAACAGACTGTTGAAAGTCACTAGAAATTTATGTTAGTAGGAAATTTGATTGAGGATTTTATTTGTTTATTTTTTATATTGTCTATAACGAAAATACTGTTTTAAAAAATAATATTGGAAAAAGAAAAAATAAAGAAAGCGTCAAATTATACGCTGCGTGAAAAGGAACTAACAATGCCGTTGGTGCAGAAATATCTTTCTATAATAGAAAATAAAAAAAAAACCAATGCCGTTTATAATAAACAGAAACAGAATATTGAGAGAAGCTGGCATGGGAGTATACGTCAATCAAACCACTGGTTTAAGAACGGGTGTGATATTGGCCTATTTCTATCGTTGACTGGTTCAATAATTCTATTTAACAACTATATGATAATTCATGAAAAGTCTGTTTGTTTGTTCTGAATCGCCTTTTTAAATCAACTTCGTCGAGTTCTTCGAATACCTAAATTGTTACTAATTTTCACATTCCTAGTAGTTTCTTCATCTTCGCTATCAGATTTTGATGATGAACTCAATAACTTATTAAAATGAAATATATCTATTCTTTCCATTTCTTTTAATTGTTAATTTATTCTTGACTTGACTAAACTAACCTCACTTTTTTAAATTAAAACCTTGTTATCGTTTTACCAGCCCGAATTTTGGCTTACTGATGAGGAATAAAATTTCATGGTGAATTTAAAATGCTGGTAAATATCTTAACCAACCGTTAGTGAAGTATTAATCGTTGGTGAATACGGCCGTCAAAATGCCATTTTAGAGGGAGGCATTTATAATTGGGTATAAGATAACATCGCAAATTATAATAAATTCTTAAATGGAGATAAAGCTTTTCATATAAAATTTTTTTTGTGGAAGACTGAATATAAATAATCTAGAATACAAATTACTAATTTGGACTGTTTTTTGTAACCATTTCCGTTAGAGTTTTCAAATATTAACAATACATAGTTCTTTCAAGGCATGATAATCTAGTACGTACAAATTTAAATATTTAGGGGAAATAATTACTATGATTGTACAAAAGCTAAAATGGATTGCGATAAAAATATTTTTCATGCCACTCAAATTAGTCTTTCCAGCCTCCACTAAAGAATATTAATTCAAAATATATCTATCACAACACATTTTGTACATATATTATAATATATTATATATTCCAGACTTGAGAATTTCCTTTTATCAGTCACAGATAATTGATACCTAAAATGAAGAGCTACAAAAATATTTCCTTATTTTACTAACTGCCAGATAATTGAATGGATATTTGTCGACGATGATAAAATTCCTAAATTTATTTGATCAATGGGTAGAAAAGCGTTTGCCTCAATGCTAAAGCGTTAAAATTTTAGTAGCCATTTAGGATTAAAGTCTTTACCATTGAGGTGTGTACATTCACATTTTCTGGCACTTAAAAAAATATTTAATCTTTGTGTCGAAGCTAAGAAAAAAGCCTATAAACTTTTAATCAGTTCGTAAAGAAAATACACAAATATATACTTAATACTTTTGCACAAAGTGGGTTTAATAAACGAAATATAAACAACTTTGGTTAATCAGTCTAACACTAAGTGTTTCCTTGTAACGTTTCATTATATAATCGATATGGCATACATGAAAGTTTAGGAGACATGCGAGTCGTAACCTTTGCTAGAACATGTGAAGGAGGGTGGTATAACACACATAATATCTAACGTATTGACTTCAAATGTTTAGGGTAGATAACCGCTGTAGCCATCCTGAAACAAAATTATCTAAATGAACCCGTAAAGCGAGATTAAATTTGGATTTCAATCAAATTTCTAATACACTGCATGTACGCTTTCCATGTTTGGGAGATTTGATTATTATTGGATGACGGATAACGAAGAGAACAAAAATAGAACTTTTTCCAATGGAATATTTTGTGTACTTACCGGAAAAGGAGCATCAAAAAGTGTCGGCTTGTAATTTCTGTAGTGGCTACCGCTTCGGGTGTACGCGTAATCAGGCATCATTCTAAAGTTCATATGTCTAGCAGCTGGTGCCAAAGGATCAGGAAATGATAAAAGTCCTGGCTTTGGTGTGTTGAAGTCAGTGGGTTCATAATCTGCTTCATCAGCTACATACTCATAACCATCGACATAACTGCGTATACGGCATTAATAAATAATAATAATTAAAGATATTTAACTATTTATGCTGTTTTTACAACACATTTTAAATGTAAATTCAATTTAAATTAATAATATCAAAGTAATTATAAAGAATTCATCAATAATGATGTTTTAACAATAGCTTTTAAGTGTAAATTCAATTTAGAGCTTACCTGTGTGTTCTGGGTTTTCCTTTTGTCAAATCTTTAAGCGCAGCAGCCCTTGCCGCTGCTTCTTCACTCGCTCTTTGTTGTTCCAATTCACGAGCTCGTTCCGTTTTAATTAATTCCTGAAACGAGAACATTTTACGATAAATCAAACGAAATGAATTTTTAAAATTCCACTACACTGAATACTAACAATGAGTTAAAGATTAAAGGTCTTTTGCTTTCTGAAAATAGCGCACCGTGATGTTATCGATGAAAGAGTTTTGAAAAATTCGGAATTAAAAGTCTAGAATAGTTGTAAACAGAAAGCATACAAATTTAATATTTATTAATCTTACTTGATTGAATATAGAACTTATGTGGTTTATAAACAGTTGCCACTTGAATAACGATAAAAGCAAGAAGTGGAAAATTGTTTTTAAGTACAGTTTTATTGGAGACGTGGCTATAAAGAAACTAAAAAATGCTGAATAAGGTCTTGTTAAATTTGGATCGGCATCTAAAAATTGTGTGAAAGAATAGCAAAATTATAAGCTTGTAAATAAGGCGTCTGAGTTTTTGTAATTTAATTAAGACCAGTAACGATAATAATTAAATTTTAATATTTTTTACATTTTGCTGGTTAATACATACTAACTCCAGATAATTTTAAACCGTTTAAAGTTATTATCGAAATTATTTACAAATTAAATACACTTATCCAAGAAATTAACGCACCACTTCAATAAATCAATTTATTTGTAAACAGGCAAAGAATAAAAATTGGAACTTAGTAATTATAGCAATCTGTCCACCATCATTCAGGTTCAATTACAACAGAAAAAAAAATATAAAATTCTAACAAAATTAATGTAAGAAAAGCAAACTAAAATATGAAAAAAAGGCTTAATAACGAGTGTTTCCACCTCCACCACGTATATCAGCCTCACATTACATTTGAAATTAATTGTCGTATTTCACTTTGGCCTATTGCTCTCCAAATCTGGATGAGCCTCTCTCCCACTTCCTGTAAGTTGTTTGGTTGGATTGGTGTTGCTCTTAATCGCATACCAAGGATATCCCAGAGATTTTCAATCGGATTTAAGTCCAGACTACGTGCTGGCCATTCCATAGTGTTAATTTCTACTTCTAGATAATTTCTGACTATCTGTGCAACGTGAGGCCAGTCATTAGTAAGAAATTTTCGCCGATATAAGGGGTGAATGGTACTACATGTTGAACCAGTATCTCTTATATGTACCTTTCAGCTGTAACAGTTCCATTTTGTATGACGACTAGGTCTGTACGTGCGGTCAAAGTAATACCACCCCACACCATAAGGGATCCTCCACCAAATACTGTGGTGTGTGACAAATTACACTGAGCATAGCGTTCGTTGGGTCGTCGCAACACACGAATACGCGTCTGTAGTTATTGTACAGGCAAAATCGGGATTCATCAGTAAACAGCACTCGTTCCCAGTCAGCCTCTAACCAATTAACGTGTTCTCTGGCAAAACGTAGTCTCTCCCTTCGATGCTCTGCAGTTAATAGAGGACCTCGGGCGGCGATCCTAGGTGTTAAGTTGTATTCCCTAAGTCGCTGGCGAACAGTTTCAGTACTAATTTGTATAGCATGTACGTCCCGAAGCTGAGTTTGTAAACTTCGATGTGTTACAAAACGTTGTCGAAGAGCAGAAATTCTTAAAAATCGATCTTGAATAGGGGTAGTTACCCGGTATCGTCCTTGCCCTGGTCTGCGAATATATGATCCCCTGTTTCGAGGAATCTTTCTAACATCCGTGAAATGGATGTGTGGGACACATTAAATCGACGACAAATTTTTCGGTAACTCCAAACTTCTTCCGACAGCAGCACTGCTTGGGCACATTCTTCGTATGGGTTAAATTTCGTGATTGACGCTCCATAATAAACACAATTAAAAATAAGCAACAATTAAACAGTAGCGAATACAAAGATCTCCTAAATTCGTGGGCACTTGGAAATTGAATTGTACATTTTTTGTTTCTTTGTGTTTTGTTGCAAAAAAACTATAGCTACAAAACACAGACAATAAATATCGAGTTTACGAATAGCACATATAACGGGGTTCCAAAATATAACTTTATAATGGGAATTTTCATTAACGCTAATAAAATATTTTAATTTTTCAAAGTGGTGCACTAATTTCTTGAAATATAATTTCCCTAGTTTAGCTTCTATCGTTAAACATTTTATAGGGATAAAACGATTATTATAAATGTTTGTTAATATATAATTCTATTGCTAAAAATTATGTCATTTTATATTAAGTACAACCGTACCTTTAGGTGTTGAAAACTGCCTTGAACAGGCGGAATTCCAACGGTTCTTATTCGTCCTCCGGGTAACCTGAATGTGGTTATTTTTCTTCTGGGTTCTGTTGGAACAGGCATTCCGTATAGTCTTGCAACTTCTTCGAATGCTTTATACCGCTCAGCAGAATTTTGTTTTCTCATATATGGTGGGTTGTGAATAACAGTCCCGAAAATTGGTTGGTTTCTGTACCGGCCTATTTTTTGCCTGGAATGATTTTTAAATAACCTTGCTTCTAATCTAAACATTTATAACTATGACTTCAAGTGAATAAATAAAAAAAAAAATAAACACGCTTTTACTCCTAACCGAATTAAACAAAAAGAAAAGTTATTAGAGAACTTAATGCATGTTTTATATTTCTATGCGGTGATCTCTTTGGAGATTTTCATATGTATTAACATAATTTAAAGTTGCACATTTTATGAGTTGTAAGTTGATAATTCACCAACAACAATTTTGCTGTAGTCTTGATTTTTGTTTTCCATCACATTAAGTCTTACTACTGCCTTCCTTTCAATTTACATTGTATTGTATTTTTAGCCTGATGATGGTCTGGTAGACCGAAACTAGTTGCAAGTAACTTTCATAATTAAATTAAAAATTGTGAGATCGACTTTGTGTTTTTCTATGAATGTTTTGGATTCTACCCACATTAGAGAATGGATGATTTACATGATTCAACTCGTGGGGATGCATCTGCGTCCCGAGAACTTTAAAATTTTACTTTAATTAACCTTCGTAAAACTAAAAAAAAAACCATTCCTAAACTTTTTATTCTCCCCTGGCTGCTTTTCAACCCGCACTCTTTATCTTTATTTAGTACTTTTACTATCCCTAGAATATTAATAATTCCACTTAAGCCTTTCAAAAACCAAATAAAACATCACCGAGTGATCCATATCTATCAGTAAAAAGTCAGAGACTATGCAATCCAGCTGTAGAATTCGTAATTCTGGTTAGTGAATCGATGTGATTACTTAAATTGAATGAGTTAAAAATATTTACCAAAAATTTCTGAATTGCACATACATTTTCAAAATTAATATTAAAATCCCTAATAGGTAATGCGTCAAGTGAATTAAGAAGGTTGTCAAGAAAATATTGCATATTTGATCTAGGTAATCTATATACAAACAAATTATGTATAAATTACTGCTATGCACTATAGAAAATTAAAAAACGTTTTCTGCTTATTTTAAATAATCATAATTGCTAACAGCAGAGAAGTATTCGCAAGATAAATATTCACTCTTTCAATTCTTTTTTAATTTTGAGAAGACAAGTTTTCAGTATTCTATAGTAAAAAATAAACTTTTTTGCTGAAAAGAACCCTTATATAAATTCAGCAAACAATTTTTGTGTGTGAATATAGGCATCGGAATCTAATTTGAAACTAAATGAATCGAATCAATATTTATAACCATGTATGTATGAAGGTCTCATTGCCAATTTCCAAACTCGGGGAAATTTAATCAACTGATGAAACGCCTGCGGTTGTACTTCTAACTTTATAACTAAATAAGGCAGAGGCGTCAGCCTATACTTTATACCGCAAACATTAAAGCTATAGTTAATGATATATAGAAATGAAAAAAAGTGACATTTACGAAGATTAATAAACAACTATTCGTTTAAACTTAATTTCCACGTTTTATTAAAAAATTCGCTTTTAAATTACAATGACAGCTGTTTCGCTAGAATTAGCATCATCAGATTGACATATTGAAGTTACATTTTGTTTGTTTGTAGCTAGGTACCTGATGTTGATTAGGTAGTATTAAGGCTAGACCAAGTATAGAAGTAATTTGAATTTAAATTTGTATTTTTAAGTGGTATATGCACAAATGATGCATTGTTTTCTCTTTTTAATAATGTCTACTCCAGCTTAAACAATCAACACTACAGCTACAATATTTTGTGATTTCTCAAAAGCTTTCAATTGCGTGGATCATAAAATACTACTTAAAAAATTGCAGTACTATGGATTTAGCACCTCGATCAGGTGGTTCGAGTCTTTTCTTAGTGAGAGACTGCAGCTTGTACAAGTTGATGAATTAAGGTCTTCATGCCAGCAAATAGAATGTGCGGGGTTCCACAAGGTTCGGTATTGGGTCCTATATTGTTTTTGCTATTTATCAATAATATTGCTAACTTAAGCATCGGCGGTAAAAACAGACTACAATAACAATTCTGGTTAAAGATATAACAGCGTATAAAAAGAAAAAAAAACGACAAAAACAATTTGTTATAAACAGAGTTTATAGATAGCATGAAACGTATATTTAAAATATTATTTGTATGCCGTTTTCTGAAATATCAACTTGAATTGTTGAACAGTGTATACGCTGTTAAGTGTTCATTGAATCTTACTTCAAAATTTCTTTGTGTTTGACCTTTATATACAGCATTACATTTTGGACAATTCAATTTTGTAAAAACCAGATTTTTTAATTTGGGTAATTTTGTTTTTACATGTAACAATTTTGTATCAACATTATTTTCTGTTTTAAATACTTAATATTAATGCTGATGTTGCCAAAGATATTAATTTCGAAATTGTATTGGAATTTCCACAATATGTGGACCTTTAACGAATAGTTTTTTATTATTCTTAGTAAGATGGACTTCCACAGAGTAAGGGTTAGTACAATAAATTTAAAGTTATATATTATTAATATTAGTAATCCAGTTCAACTGTAAAGTAAATAGTTGGGGAATCTATCTATATAATATCTTTAGTATGCCATTTTTACTTACCCTCCAATACTTCTTGAGGTAGCAAAATAGGGGGTCCACACGTTGTCTCTAAATGGGTCTCTGTACATTGGTATTTCGTTTGTAATTTCCGCAGCTCTAGATTGTCTTTTAGAAAATCTCCACATCGCCTTTAACTCTTCACATGTGGGCTCCGCTTGAACACCATTCTTAGCCATCATTACTTCTCCTGTGCCCTTGTTATGAGGTAAGGCGAGAGCTAAAGACATCAACTCATTGAATAATAACAACGAAAATGTGGTTGTAAAATGCAACATCTGTAACAGAAAACTTGTTATGAATTTATACAATTGCAGGTATAAAACTATAAGCGTCGATTAATTAATTTTCATATTGTATTAACCGTTTTTTAAAATTACAGATAACTTTTAACAATATCTGTTTATTGATAAATATTTATCTAAACGGCTTCTTTTTGGTACAAATATTAAATAACTTAAAAATTTGGCGAGAGCGCCCGAGATGAAAAATTTCTAATCTGCAGTTCTTCATAGAATTAGTTCCTCGTACTGGATTTGATTGTGTTTAAAGTTATTACACACAATTGTTGATTACTAAATATAATCCATAACAAAAAATACCCGTAAGTTACATTGTAAGAAATTGCAAGAACTACAAAGATAAGAAGGCCTCGCAGCAGACGCAGAGCCAGCAAAAATCGTTTTCTTTATTAGTTAAGCTCATATTATGTTCATTCTACATGTTGTCTTTAAACTGTAAACTACTCTAAATATTGTACGCTTTATTTAATTGTAATAAAATTGTTTTTAAAAACTAAAGTTTCACGATCGAATCTTTAATTCGTAATAATTTTTTTAAAATATGGTGAAAGCGCACGAGATGGACAATATCATATCTAATCCTCGTATAAATCTTTATCAGGTAGGTATATCTATATGTTAAATATCCCCTGGAAAAAAAGAATTATGCCTACTATAAAATATGTTTGAGTAAACCAAGTATAATGAAATACTAAACCAATTTTATAGCAAGCGAGGCAGAAATAAAGCAATATAGGTACCTAATATAATACAACGTTCATAAAATTAACATTTTATATTTTACTGGCATAAAATCTAGCTAGAGAGTTGACCTATTTATTTTCCAATAATAACGATACCCGTTATTGGAAAAATGATTTACTGATTTAAAGTGAGTGTATTTTCTGTAAAATATAAAACCACGTATACTTATAAAAGGTAATTGTATGTGTTTAATAATAAAATCGAATGCCTTTAGATGTTTGATAGCAATTTCTCAAAGGGGAAATGCATGGAATATTAAAAATATAATCTTCAGCACTTTCGGGGTTTTTTCAAAAGCCTATAAAGGAACGATTCAATTTAAATGCACTTCCTGGAAGTAAAAACTTTTAAAATCAATTTCTGCAAAAATTATACTGCTCTAAAAATATAGTTTTTCTAATAGAAAAGCAATTGGCGTTAGATAGATAAAATAATTAAACTATTTGTGAAAATAGAATACCATTTTGGTTCTCTATCAGTCAAAAGTAGAGTTCTTAAACTTTTCATGAATTAAATGAGTAAAACCTTCCCGATAATCTGTGAAAGTTCGCTTTTACACGGCACATTTAGCTTCTGACCCAATAGGTCTCTTTCATCGACCTGTTCGTCACAGATAAGGCTTTTCGCCTTATTTACGCATCTGTGCACCCGCCTACTCATTTTCACGCTTAGGTGGTCCTAATAGAATTGAAAAAAATATCAATCCTTGATTATTTGCTCGTTTTATGTTATACGGGAAAAAGAGCTTTTGCCATAATATAATTTCAGTTTTACTGCTAATAGTAATATTTTGGGAAAACCATCAACCCCATTATTAGATGTACTGGAAGTTTTAATCAAGTTTTTTCCAAAAAAAAAAGGTTATAAAGTGCAGATTTTATACTAAACTCATAATTTTAGACTGTCTTTTTTAGTTTGATAGTTAACTATTTCGGCATATTGAACTCTATATGTACCTAAACCATTAAGTTGCGCTTGTTTAGAATTAAAGAAAATCCCCTACTTGTAAACAATATACAGTCTGTTCGGTATATCTTTTCCATTGCACACGAATTAAATTAAAATATTTAGTAAAGCGTAGGTAGAAACATAATTCAATGTCAATTTAAGAAAATTACTAAGATTCTGATGTGGAGAACTTTTTGTTTAATTATGGAATTGATATCATATTTTAGTTGGAGCGGCGTGATATTAGAATCTAAGTTTGATGCTGCTTTTGCAGTTTTATCGGCTTTTTCATTCAGAGAAAATATAAAAAATAACTCCTAAGTAGTTTCAATCATTGGAAAAGATATACAGAACAGACTGTATATTCATACAATGCAAGTAGGTACTCTTTCTATAAAAAGTGTTGTTAGTACTTAACAACACACCCGCAAATGAAAGGGTTCGACTGAAGAGAAAAAGTTAAATATCCTTATAATAAACTACTGAATGTGACCTTTTGGTATTGCAGAGACATAGGAGGAAGGCTTTCGGACCATTTCATTAATTTTTATTTACATTGTCAGGAAAATCCAATAATAACAAAAGTATAATTTATTCTACTGAGAATTTATTAGGTGTATTATGGAAACACATGCATTTCTATGAATTTCTATTAAAATGATCGAAAATATAACAATTATACGTAATATACATTAACAAAGGTAAATAAACAGCTTTAGAGACTGCATAATAACATTTTAGTTATGAAAACAATGTTAATATTTAAAAACTTAAATGTATATCAATACACGTGTATCATTTTGAATAAACATGACAAAAAATTTAACCTTGCATGTCAAAATACTTCTTCTATTTTACTAGTAAAGTAATAGGACGCTTTTATTTTGGACAAAATATACAGAAGCTCTCTGGTAGATTTGCTAACCATAAAAGTTATATAATAGATTACATTCGGAAAGTTGCACTTTGGCTCTTCAGTCCAAGTGTCTCAAAGTTGACATCGGTTTGGATGAGATTAAGATCCCGTTGAAAAATGTTACTCCAAACTATTCTTCTCATGAGATGGCTTTAACTTTTCAATGATCAAATTCATTATTAAATTACCTATACATGATCTTAGTAATTTATATTCTTTACTATTAACTCCCGACAAATAAAGAACATTTTTTGATCAATGAGTATGCTCCTGATATAGTGTTTTATATTCGTATTGGTCTCCTGTATAGACAAACATTCGCAAATATTATTCAGAACGATTAGTATTTTGCAGGTAATTTTTCTAATTTTTCCTTTATTTTAACATTTATTTTTTCCGTTTCTTGGTTTTTTCTTTCCTTACATACCTACCTAGTTTCCAATTTACTACTTTGAAGAAAGGTACTTTGACATTTAATTAAAATGATAGACATCTCTAAATACAATTTAATCTTTAAAATTATTTTAATTTCTAGAATTTTAACTTGTGATCCACAAAGTTTGACCGTTATACGGAGGAACAAAATTATTTGTTTTCTCCTTAATCGTGCAATAAAATTCACCAGTTTGTTTCCTGACTGACCAGCGAAGATAACGTGCATTTGTATTTTTATCATCTGTTTTTGTAACATATACAAGATGATAATTACTCTTCACTGAATTGTTTATTTATAATTATATTAATGGTATACGTTCCTAAATAATTGGTTAAAAAATACCTAAACCTAAGCTTGTTTTTTTAATTTTCTGAAACATTATTTATTTAAAGGTTCGTCCTTTCCTCTCTTCTTTGTTTTACCTTTATGTCTTTAATCTTATTTTAGCAATTTATACAGTTAACCATTTTTTTATATTTTGCGTTTATAAAAATCTTCAGTATAAAACGCATTTGCGCATCGTAATGTAACTTTTACGTACCTATACGCAATTTTTTGTTTTAAATGGTTGACAACATGAGTGAAGTTATCTAATGACAAGACTATTGATAATGATTTGTGGCTAATAGCAATTTATTAATATTATATAGTTCTTTTAGAAAGTATTTGTGAATATGAATAACATCTTTTACTTATATAATATATTATTATTGGTGTATTATTTTAAAATAATTTAGAACATTTGATAATTTAAATTTCAAAACTGTTATAAATGTTATAAATTACGCAGTGCTACCAACATACTTTTTAAAATAAAAATTTTCGTAATTAAAATAATAAATTAATTTACAATGGCAAAATATAAAAAATATTATAAACCATTTGTTTCATATGGCTGTTTTTTGCGTTGTTTAATATACTATTTTGCATTTCATTACTGATTAAAAAGAAAAACAGTTTTAAGAGCCTTACATTTTAATTTCAGCATTTAATCTTTTATTTTAAAAGGTAAATTGACTCTTCATCTACTTCATATTAAAACTAAAATTTTTAAATACTTTAACGACAGTCTTTGCATTAATTAACGAAATACTTCAAATTTTCGATACGAAAATTTGTAGTTAAATATTCAACAGTTTCCTAAGCTAAGCTATAATTTATTTTACATTTTAACTTTTTTGTTTTGTGTCTTAGCACAGTTAACAATGATTACGATAAAAACGATTTCAATCAGTGTTTTTATCTCTGCAGATATTTCTATTTCAATTCACTGGGGTTTTATATTGATTGAGATATTTGGGTGGTATTTGCAATTATCCTATAATATTAATATATAAGACTCGAAATAGTGTAGAGTGCAATAAATCAATACCTAGGAGCTTGACATAATCGTACGTGCCACTTTAGCGGTAGAGTTTTCTATTTTAAAGCCGCTTCTAAGACGTTTTATGCCCTATTTTTGGAATATCTGTTTTTGACGCTCTTTAGGTACATACGAGGTTAAGAAGACAAGAAATTTAAATCCGACATGGAAAATGGTATACAAGTCACCTTTAGTAGAAATGTTAAGAAATATATAAACCGTTTTGAGAAATCAGTCACTACTAGTTTATAAGTACCTCCGAATAGCGTATTTTATAGATTTTTTTTTAATTTTTGTTTTGGAGATATACCTACATAAATAAAGGGTAAACTTTGTAAAATATCACTACTACTATAAATAGTTACTTTTTTTTTCAGTACTCCTTAAGGTAGGATTTTCGTTCAGTTGAGAAAGCCGAGCAATTACTTGATATGTGATCGACTGTGTCCTCTTCTTGTTCACATCCTCCTGTGTAAACGTTTTTGGAGACCCCAGTCAAAATTATCTTAGGGAACAGTGTTAGAATGTCACCCAGCCCTGACGGTGGCAACTTGGAACAATAAAGTTATAGTTAGCTGGACGAAGGCGCTCAGCTGAGTAGAGAAGCTGCTCGATCGATAGGCCTAAGAGTATCAACGTTAAATAACCTAATTAAGCCATTCCCATCTGTTATTTAGAGAGAGATGGGGAGATGCAAAAGGCCGTACATTTACAAAGCTACAGTTACCCAAACACAGCCAAAAGATTCCTGAGAATGACTAGAAAACAACTCAGATTAGTGACGGGGATTCTGTATCTGTAGCCACAATATGGCTCATTGTACATCCTCCCAAGGAGTCGCCCTCCTAGGACATTGTCCATCCTGCCTTATCCAGGAAGGAAGACAGGTCACCAGGTCTCCTTAATATCGACGATAGCTCCGGACATTCACATAAGACATGCCTGGCAGTTTCATCTTCCTGTTCACACATCCTGCATAGAAGTGTGTCCACTAGTCCCATAATATGGAGGTGTTTCCTTAGTTGACAGTGTCCAGTCAGAAATCCCACCGTTAAACGTAGGTTCTTCCTGGTCATCGCCAAATATTTATTCGTATCCAGCTTCTCAGGGTCGCCCAGGGTGATCCTGACAAAACTGCATCCTTTTGGTTTCATCCCATCTCTTAAGGGATTGAGTACGGGTGTAACGTTTGGCTAGTTCCGCAATTGTCGAAGTCATCAAACCATGGGTGTCGCCTGGTCCCAAAATTTTCAGTCCAGCCGCCATCCTGGCCAGAGAGTCAGCAATACCTTCACCCACCTTATAGTACGATATTATTCATTTTTATACACTATTTGTTGAATCTTTTATTAAAAACGATATACTGGAAATGGAGTATCAATGGTGTTAAATACCAGACAATACTATTGTTTGACGGTCTCAGTCATGTAGCAGATAAAAATACCCATGCATATAATGTTTAATATGGTATTAGATTCCTTGAAAAAGTCAACAAACAAGAAAAAAATAATGACAGTCAAAAGTAAGCAGGATCAGATAAGTCCACTTATAACATAGGAGGAGAAAATCAGATGAAAAATTAGCTTTTAACAAAGAAATACAGTCTCTTAAAACCTCCTCAACCCACCAGAAAAAAATTTTTTATTTGAATAAATGAATCAATAAAACTGCGTGGGTGAAACCGAAAACAAATGAATGAGTTTTAAAAGAAAATTTAAAAATTGACAATAATGATGAGAGTCCTTATTGAATAAATATTGTCTTGTTTTGTATTATAGCAATCTAGATACTTTCTAAGCAAAAAATAAATGTTCAGGTTCTCCTTTTGTGGGTCTCTTATCTTAACTTATGATATGTAGGTAATATTAAAAAAATGATTTTTGGCTTTTGTTGTACCCATTACGTGCGCACTACGTATAAGTGTATTTTTGTAACTATGTTAAATGGTTCACCTTTTCTCTATAATTTAGTTGTATATACTTGAAAGTATGTAATTCCTATTTTGCCATCATTGTTTTAACTGTTTTCTACATAAACTACAAGACAGGATTAGTCAATAAAAGCAGAACATAACACTAGCTATGCTACAAAATGTTAAAGACGAAAGTAATGCCCGGTTCAGTCATTGTCTAACGATAAATGGAAAACAATTTGAACATATACAGTAAATTTTATTTTATTTGTTTTTGGTACCTACTATAAATTCTATTTAATTTGAAGAATACGTTTTGTGTTGATATTATCAAATTCCACAATATAAGGGTTAGTCAATAAATTCAATTATATTCAGTAAACAATTTTTATAATTATTTCTTTATTTTTGCCCACCCTGTACCAATTTAAAACAACCTGTTAATATTTCTGGAATCATCGCAGCAAAGAAAATCCGTAAGTTGGAACAAACGTGAATTTCGTCATATCAAAGTAAATAAAAAATTGACCTTTTTCAGGAATTTTCCATTATTTTGTTTATTTATTTTTTATTTTATTTTATACACGGGCAAGCCCAATTCACAATAAATATACGCAGTGTTAAATTAGTAAAAGCAAAAACCCAAAATAAAGTAATAAAACCATAACTTCAGCCAGCACTCAAAAATTTAATATCAAAGTTTAAGCTCCATCAGATGTTTTTTACACTTGAAAGTTGACTCATTAAAAATTAAAATGTCCTCAATGGAGTTAGCTAATCTGAGTGTCCTAGGGATATAACTATTCATTGTATAGTTGTATAGTTATGAAATGAAACATGAAAGATTTGTATTTGCCCAGTTACACGAGGAGGAACATCTAAATATATTTTAGAGAGAAGCTCAGGACTATTACACATTCCATTAATTATACGAATCTCTAGGGTAGGGATGTTTAATAAATGCTCTAAAATATCATAACGATGGAAAACACGCATCTTAAAGGCAATGTATCTTAAAAAATTGAGCTAAACTAATTCTAGTATCATCAATGAATAAGTTAAATAATAAAGGAGACAGATGAGACCCTTGGGGAACTCCAGAAGTCACTGAAAAAATATGAGAATAGTATACTATACAAACAAAGTTTATGTAACAAGAGTTTATGATTGACCCTGTCAAAAGCAAATAATGAATTAATTAGTGCGTTGTTCTATGGACACACTGTATTACCAAATTTATTTAATGAATTAAACAAGTTTTTGATTATACCTAAGTACAAACTTTTTGTGACTTATTTCTTAAATGTAACATATTTAAAATTGTACATTATTTTTAAGATAAAAGATACAGTTTTAGTGTAAGTCCATATTGTCTTCATAATATAATAAAAAATAAAAAAAAAATTAAATATATGGTGGATGCGTAGATGCGTCCAGCAAATAATTATTAATTTATGAGATAAAGATAAAATTTATTATGATGTAAGTGCAACAAGTACAGATTAAAACATTTAATTAGTTGGTTTTATAATTTTTTTTATTCTGTCAAACCTAATTTTTGGATTAAATCTAATCCTAATCATTTAACCATAAAAGTTTAAATTCCTAACTATTCTAAATTGAAATAAACTTTTCAACAATCGCCAATTATGGTTATTTGGTATACTAATTTGAAATCTATTTGAATGGATTAAAACTCCCACATAATTTTCCAAACTTTACATTTCTCTGTAAATATTCCACCCACACCTACATACTACAACCCACTAGTATTCCACCATTATTTATTAAAACAGATTGTCAAGTATAACAAATATAATAATACCCCAAGTGTACTTCGCCCACGTCTTGTTTTCTATTCACACGTATTTTTGAATGGAACTTCCATTTACTATTACGTATTTTACAGTATAATGGAAAATCGGATTAATGGATTATAAAACAGGTGTGTGTTTATCTGTTGAATATGTATAATATTAAATTTATTAATTTTAAAAATATTCCTGTGCATGTTCATGCATATATTACTAAATTAATTATTAACTGAATAATAAAGCTTTTATGCAAGTGAATTGCTAAAATAAAAATAAAAAAATCTATGTAACGAATATTTAACTTTTAGTAGGTACAATAAACAATTTTTCACGTATGAAAACTTTAATTTCTTACCTTGATTCTGGCTGTAGTAGTACTTGTGATGACTAAAATCTACTTGTGCGAATGCGAATTGTGTAATTAATAGAAAATTGTCATATCAGACATTAGAAGTGCAGTAAAGTGTTGATATGTTAATGCTGCAAAGTGCTGTTTAATTCTATAAAGTGCAATATCATCGAATGAGTGCCCATTTTTAACAACATGCCCGTTTCTGTATACATACACAATATGTCTCAATAGTAAATTACGACTGCATTGCAGGAGCGATGATGAAAGACTAATTCATAAAACAGGGTTGCGATGCCGGTTTTGCGCTAGCCAGCCTGCTCCTGGGCAAAATTTCTCTCTGCTCTCACTCCTTGTTGGCCCACATTTTCCTCTCCGTCCTAGCTTTAACAACTTCGTATTTGAACTTTATCATAAAACGGATTTCATTTTATGAATCAGTTGTTACCTATAAATTTTTCCGAAAAAAGTAATTCAAACTTGTTCCTTTTTTCTCATTTTCCGCTAAGCTCTATTAAAATGCCAATCTGTTTATTTTCATTGTTAGGTTTGTGTACTGAAAAGTTTTTTTAATTAACTGCTTCGAAAACGTGACCTCAATTAAAAATTAAATCTGGAAATATTAGAAGAGCGCTTTATTGCATTAAGAACTAAGCTTTTGAGACACTCGTCAATAGAATAGAATGACAAACAAAACCGTTATCAGGAACTACGCCAGCGTTTATAAAAGAATCACGTCAATTTCCTTTTAAAGAGGACACCCTAAAAATATTTAAGTGGCATCACTAGGATGTTGATATCAGGCGTTTGTAATTTTCATCTTAAACTTTAATATTCCGCCCAACACTTTTAAGAAGTTTACGTCATTTTAATAAGCCAACGATTTTCATTCTTTTTAGTTTTTTAAAAAAGAATTGTATGGCATTTAAAGCTTTGGTGGATAGATACACTGCTCAAAATAATTGGAGAAAAACCTTTTGTTTTGTAATTTTTATACAGTAGGTTTGAAATACTTTAAGAATTGTGTTATGGGTTTTTTGAAAGAAGATCCTCTGCAGAGTAAGAATTACTCTGAGGATATTGGGACGAATATAGAATTTCTATACGAACTTAATTTATTTATTAATCCAAACAAGCTTATTAAGCTTAATTACATGGACTATATATCTGAAAAATTTATATATTTAAACTAAAATCTAATGAATATGACAAACAATTCTCATAGTTTACATTTAAGACAAAAAAGTAAGAAAACAAAATCGGAACTGAAGGGAATCGATACTAACAGTTTATATGTTTGAAAATCATCTTATGGAACTTGGATTGTGATAAAGTCCAATTTAAATCTATCACTTGATTGAAGTTGTTTGCAAGTCGCAACAAGCTGCAAGGGGGTCTCGTACATCCATAAGTTGAAGATGAATTGTAAATAGGTATGGATTATTCCGAGGCGATACATTGAACGTAATTAGTTTTAAAATTTCAGGAGAATCTATCTTGTTATAAAGAAATAATAAAGTTGATAAGTCAATTCTTGGTTCCAATGCTAGAATTTTAAATTCCTTTCTCAATTGTGTTGTTCTTACAAGTTTATAATCAGGCAATTTATGATTTTCTTAGCGAAGAAATTAATTTTGAATTTTTTCAATTTTTTCTAATATTGTAATATACTCCCCACCCCAAATAACGGATCCAAATTCAAGTTTAGGTCCAACTAAGCTGTAGTAAAGTAATTTAATTATTGAATTCAAAAGTTTGTCTCATTATGTATCCAAGTTGACGGTTCCCAGATCTGACAATATTTGCAATGCTAATGCCCAAATCTTTAACTTAGCCTTCTTCTCTAGGACCTTATTTCCTATTTGATACGAAAAATCAATATATTCTTTTAATCTGGTTATTGTCAATGTACAACATTTTTTAATATTAAAAAATAGTAAATTATAAAAACTCGCACCGATTGAATATACGCTTAAATATTTTTAAGTCATCTGGAGTTGAGATTACTTCATATGGATGCGGGTATAGAGCTATATGGCTATAACCATTCGGTGAATATTTAAGACAATCTCAGAAAACCTGCGATAGGATAGACTCTGAGGATGGATTTATAGAATCGCTGAAGGGGATTACCTAACCGAAGAATGTATCGTTACATCGCAAATATCATCCAGAGAAGCTGTTGGGGATAGACGTAATGGTAGATTGTACAAATTTCTTTTTGGGTTCGTTGGAGTGTCTATTAGCCGACCATGGGGACTTTAAATAGCGTTGGAATATTGGAGGTATTTAAAACGGTCCAAGCAGTCTCTTTTCAGTGCTTTAGATCGAATCCTGCTTTTGAAATTTCATTTACACACATCGGAAAAGGCTACGGATATTTTTCCACAAGGACATAGTTTTTTCTGAAACGTTTTGGATCAATAATAATCTATTTATAATGTTTACGTGTTTAATACTGAACAAAATTTATTGCAATTTCAAATGTGTCTCTCTCTAAGTTCGTTTCTTTAATTTTATTTTTTTATCTTTATAAAAATTGTCGATGTTTGTAAGGAGGGATATGTTTGCCCATTCAGACATTCTCGAAATAGAAAGGGAATGTGAATATCGCCCACATGTAGAGTAATTATTTCTTAAAGCATGCTCGACGAGATTAAGGTCAGGAGATTGTGCTGGTCATGGCAATATATTGATTCCCTCGTTGGTGAGCCAACCTGTGACCTGTGACTAGATGAAAGTTTTAACAGCTAATACTAACAAATGGACGAATAAAAGGTTGTAAAATAATATAAGGTAGTTACAGATGAGCTGCAAGAAAGCGCACTGGAAAAACGAGGTCTGTTCTGCCACCGATAATTACTCTGCATACCCTAACTGTACTATATTATGTATATGTGTGAATTTGGAAAAAAAATCTAATCAAGAACATGACTATGATACAACAATCCTCAATATCCAGAATTATATGGAACTATTAAATTAGTTTCTCATGTTAACACTCCTAATAATGAACTAGCTAAATAAATCTAATAAATGTACAAAATAATGCTAAATTATCAGTAGTAATATCTCAAGGATAGTGATAATCACGAAATAATTTTATTAGTTTCCGAAAGCACGTTGCTTGGTAACATCCCGACGCCGTAGGGGGAGGGATGTTACCCAAAGAAACGTGCTTGAGGAAACTAATAAAATTATGAGTATTTATCACTGTCCGAGTGATATTCGGAAGAAAATTTTTGGCATTTTAGATTAACATATATTAATGAAATAAAATTAATTATTGAATGAACAATATTCTCATTTATTAATTAGAAACATAGTTCAACTCATTTATTAATTAAATGAACAATTATTGAAACAATTTGTAAAATTAAATGTACTGCTTGATTGAGAAGATGAATTTGTTTCTACTACTGATGATGTATTTCCACGCATGTTGTTAATCGCGACATGTTTAAATTTCAAATTGTCAAAAGTTTGACAATTGACGTAACATCATGACGTTAAGCCAGGTTTACCGTTCGAATTAGTTGTTCTTCAGTTATGAAATGTGGAAAAACATAGAATTCGTGTTTCAATTGCGATTTTTTTAAATAAATTATTAATTTTGTATAATATTATAAAGTATTTATTAATATATTACCTTTGATTAGTTTTATTCTGATGCCAAAAATTTTCATTCGATGTAACTAACATGTTCTCCACAATTTTTCCTTAAGAATGTGTAGTTTTATTTAAAAAGTTGATAGATAAAAGAAATATTCATCCAGGTATAATATTAGATAAAACTGATTTTATGAATTTAATGTATGTATTAGTCAAAAGTATTTTGTTTTTGATAGTTTTTCAATAGGAAAGTCCTATATCTCCAATTTTGGCAAATAATTTATGGACAATATTTCACACCTCTACTTTTTAACCAATAAGATGCCTGAATTTTGTCTAGTGACTAAAAAAATTTCCGGAAATTTTTTCGTGGCGCCTCGATATTCAAATATACATTTTTTGACAGCTGAAACCATACAGAACGCTGAAACTAGTAATTATTAAGCTTTGTGACCGATGTCAGAGTGGAGTAATAATTTTTTTTGCAAATTATGGTGTGAAATTTTCTGACCGAATACCAGGCCCTCAAAAAAATGTCCGGAAATAATTTAAGCTCTTGTGATATTATAAGTAATAATTTAGAAAACAAAATCTTTGCTTCGAATTATACAAACAATATTTTATTTTAGTATAGATATGTAGTTGAGGTGTTAGCTGGTTTTGTAGGAAATGAACTACAGTTAGATGTATTTTTTAATTATATTAATACTTTACACTCTATTTTTCCATTCAAAAATTTCCGTTGCGTATTGGTTGATGCATAAAACAAAAAATAGAAATCAGTGAAATATTAACATAGACTAGAATACTATACTTGTACGTACTGGATGAATCAGTAGGTTAATATTAACTAACAGTTAACATTTTTATTTTTCGCCCTGCATTGTTTTTATTCTATAACTGAACAAATATTATACAAAAATTGTATTAGAAAAAATAAATCCAAACGTTACAAATGCTATTACTGCATTGATGAAGATCGTAAAATTATGAAATACACACTTAAAAACCTTTTAAATATGTGGGTAGAAATATCTGGGAATTATATCTAATGCCATTCTTCATATTTTTACGACCTCATTCAATGGCTATTGTATCGTTTGGATTTATTTTTTCACTAAGTCTCATAGCATGAAATATTTGTTATATTTGTGAGACTATAACCCAACCTAAAATTAAAACAACTTCTAGAAATATATAAATATATACCTATATTAATTATGTAGAGTATTAGAAACAGGTAACAATTGCTATCAAATATAATAGTAAAGAATTATAAAGCACACCTAGTTATATATTTTAGTACAGAAATATTTTAAATAAAATTCCCTATCTTTGCATAGGTAATCAAAGACCAGAAAGAAATTGAAACTCAGATTGCAAAATATAAATAGAATAATCGTATGTTTCCTTTTCTCTTTCAAATTAGCATACAAGCGAGATAAAAATAAAAAAAAAACAGAATTGTATAGATTTCCGGGACTCTATAACTTATTACGGATCTAATATTTAAAATAAAAGAGTTTTTCTCAATACTGGATCTAAATTATGAATTTTGGTTCATACCCCTGGGAGTCAAAGGAATCAAAGAAAGGAGTCAAATAAATATTATCGGCACCGTGTAGTGATGTTATTTGCCGTATCAACTGTCCATATAGGAGTATTAAATTTATGCATTTTACGCACCAATTGAAAGTAATTTGAGGTTAGGTGCATTCCACATCATTTATCTTTGTACAAAAACATCTATTTGACCAATAAGTATTATAATTACACGCAAACATTGTGGAATCTAAGCACTTGTTGAATATATTGCGGCCTTTCAGTATTACAAATACCAATTTACAAAGACCTGTAATGTGATTTTGAGTTATTTCTAGTGAATTTAGTAAAAAAATATTGATTTATAATTTTATCACAATATTCTCATAAAATCTGTATTAGTTTTAACATAGGTGCTTGATTTTTTAGCAAAAAACTAATTTTCCTAATACACATTTGTTTTTTTTTTATTTTACCAGTATAAACAAAGTTACTTTTACGCATCCGTCTACATATCTTTTAAAATATTATGTTGAGATGATTTGTATTTGTGATTATGTTATTCTTAAGCTAACAAAAACTATATGTAATATGTGGCATCAGCGCATTCTTCTTCGTTTTCTTGTTGATTAGGTCTTTGCCACTGTATGAATTTGCTGCATCATCGTTTCCCATCTATAGGATTTTAAAGCCCATTTTGAAATATCCGAAATCTCTATAAAATCTGGATCAAAATAATATATAGTGTCTCTTCTTCCTGGGTCTCCGAAAAAGAATATCGACTTAATAGGTTTTTCTCGTTGGATTCTGATTCATCAAAAAATAAATTGTCATTGAAGAACAAATTAATTTTTAGTAAAAGAAAGAACAATTTTTCAAACTGTTTAACAGTTGCTAAGGTTATGTTCACCTGTCAGAATTTTACATTTTTTATCCGATACCTAATTCTCTTTATCCAGCAGATATCCCGTAATATAATATTAATAATTGCAATTTTGGTGTCAACAGCCTGATAACAAATTTTAAGCTACACTTTATCTGCTGATTCATAACGTGGCCCTAAACTAAACAAAGTCAAAGTATGCTCTGCACGGAGTAATTTTTCTGTGTAGAGTAAAAGAGTTTTACGTCAATAATAAATTTATTTAACTATTTTAACTTCATTAGAGATTTAAAGGATTAAACTTTTTTAAAGATGTTATGATTAGATGTTTTAATTTAAAAGTAAACAAGTAATTTTATTAAAAAACAGTTTACTTGTGTTTAATGGTTATTAATACGTCAATCTGTCAAACTAAACAATAGAACAGATTGAACTTCACAGTGACATTTAAATTTGTTACGAAAAAATCTACTAAAAGACTGAATTTATATTAATACTAATGCAAATATGAAAAAAATATTTCTTAAAAACAAGCTGTAATATGTTGGTTTTTGATATTAACTTAATATAAGTTTTTTGAGGTTGAATACATATTAAAACTATGAGCCGCCACGAAGGTATAATATTTTTTTTTATATATTACTTAGGGCTTTAAATTAAATTGTATATTCTAGGTGTTAGTTGCGACTCTTGTTTAAAAGGAAACTTTAGAGGCCGTAGGTATAAATGTCTGATATGTTATGATTACGATCTTTGTGCTACATGTTATGAGGCAGGAGCTACTAATACTAGGCATACTACTGACCACCCCATGCAGTGTATTCTAACTAGATCTGATTTTGGTAAGTCATATTTTTAGTTTAATATTCAGTCTAGTAATATTAACTGATCGGTTTGTTTTAACTAAATAATAGGCAAATTAAGTATATTTGTTTAGGTCAAAATGTGTATGTGATATAAACAATATAGTTGTAATATAATGTAGTTTATATCATATTAATAAGTACATCATATTTTAGTCTTTGCTCCAATTACATTGACCTAATACTAAAATTAAAACTGATGTCAAATTATTCACCTCTTGGCGATTGCTACTATCTAAAAATATCTATTGTTAAATTGATTATTTTTTAAGATACTATAACATTGACTAAGTCTTTATATTGTATTTTGCTTCACATTTTATATATTAGCATTTATAACTTCTGTCACGAAACCTAATATAAGTATTGTTTGATTATTTAAAAAGATAAAGATTAAATTAATTGTCACATCAGCATTCATAAATTAAGTTTTATGTTTGGTATTATTGCTTTGTTCTTATGTATTATTTGCTGTTGCATTTTCACTTCTATCTAACCAGCTGTGAAAAAGTATTAATCTAACCTAATCTTTGTTGAGTCATCAACACATTTTAAAATTGTTACTGATCATTATTGCTCAACTACTTATACTTAACAAGTTAAGTTAAAGGCCAATATGTAAATATTCTGTCGGGGTTAAGTAAGTGAGTAGGGTGAGCTCATAAAGCTCTTTTAGCACTCAAACCTCCTAAGACAGCCCCCTTAATTTGTCATCAAACTTAGTGATTTTTAGTTATAGCTTTTATGTTGCTAGTATTAGCCAGTACTTGTTTATGTAGGATTTGTGTTTAGCTCAGAGAGTCAGTGGCTACACAGGAATTGTCTCCTATTTTCATCCTGTAGAGGTGTTTATGAAAGATGCCATTAACTGCTTAAAATTGCTCTCACTAGTCTGAGTTGTTATCTGTTAACTTTTAAAAATATTTTGGTTGTTCAGGTAGCTAAGTAAATCCTTTGCATGTATATAGCCCTCTGTATCATACTGTCTTTTCCTGGAGTGTAAAAAGTTCAGTAATTAGTCAGTTTTGCTGTTTTGCAAATTGCATGGTCCTGAGCAGTCTGTGAACAGGAAGTCAGGAATATAGTTACCATCTGAATGAGCTTTTGCCTTCATCCAGCATTATTATATTTCCAAATTATTATTTTACTACTTAAGTATTGTCACTTTGATAGGTTTATTATTGTTAAAATAATCATTATGTAATTTGAGGACTAATTAGGACATAGTTTTAACATATATGTTAATATTTTATAGTTATAACCTCTTTACAGAACTGTATTATGGTGGTGAAGCACTTACTAGCCTGGAATTACCCCAATCATATACTTGTCCTTATTGTTCTCGGATGGGATTTACTGATGTTACATTACAAGAACATGTTACTTCAGATCATCAAGATACCAATTTTGAAGTGGTGAGTGTATTACATGTACTGATATTATTTGAAGTATCATGCCAATACTAAGTGATCATCTTTTTGTGATTTGATAAAGATTAATGTTAAACAACTAACAAAAAACTTAACTTTTGGTGTTAAAAGGTTGTAGTTAAAGTAATTATTTATTGTAAAATAATATAAAAATATTCTATTTATTGAATCTATGATTTGCTAAAAAGTGTTTAAAATATTTGTTTAGTATTATGTCCTTATAAATGTAATATTGTGTACTTGTTAACCACTATTTAGGTTTGTCCTCTCTGTGCTGCGATGCCAGGTGGCGATCCAAACTTGATGACTGACGATTTTGCGGGTCACTTAACTCTGGAGCACCGTACAGGTCCAAGAGATTTGATTTCCTTCTTAGATGAACCAGTTGGTACAAGACATAATGTTAGACGTATTCCACATAATACCTCTCATAGTGCTACACATATAGGAAGAGGTTCAGCTGCTGCTTTAAGACCAAGAAGAAGTAATATGCATTTCAGGTAATCATTAATTTAGTGGAGGATTTTTTTATAGTTAGAAAATGATTTGTATATGGTGTTGTAGTTACAACCATTCTTTGGGCTTAACATGAACATATTTTTTAATATAGGTTTTCAAACTAACCAGAATGGTCATACATCATTGTCAAGTAATACATATTCTAGTCAACTTCCAAGTAGTGAACCTACTAGGTTCAGCATGCCTATTGGGCAAATTTTTGTGAAAATCATGTATATTCTTTTTAGTGTTTTTAGTTCTGGAGGATTTTCATCTTTATCACCTTCTTCAAGAGACTCTGTGGATCCAATAGCTGAACTTTTGTCTCAATTATCAGGTAATATTTTTAAAATTAAAAAATTTCATCAAACTATATTTCATAATATTTTATTCGTATTTAAATATTCTTGTTATGTGTAGAGTCTAAATTAAATTTTTGGTTGCATCATAAGGTTTTATGTAAATTTAGGAGTCAGAAGATCGGCTAGTAACACAAATAGCAGTACTCCAACTCAACTACAACAACTACAAATGCAACTTCAGTTGGAAAGACAACAAGTGAATGCTGCAAGACAACAGCTTCAGTTAGAACGTTATCCAAGAAGACAAACCCACAACCAAACATTAAGAGAACCAAATACTACAAATTGCGGAACTTCTACCATGCTGCTTAATGCTTCACCAGTTCTCGTTCAACCTGCTTCTAACACACCAGCCCCACCATCACAACAATCACAATTTCTCCTAACAGGTAGGTCATAAAAGTAAGCACCTCATGATTTTGTATCAATAAGATGATTAAAATCAAAAGATTAAAAAATCAAAGTACGCTAATCTGGTACGGTATTCCGTTGCTAGCCAACGAAGATTTCCGGCCTAGGCCTAGAAAAATCTGTCTCCCTTGCTACATATTTTCTATAAAAGGGTATATATGTCTCATTTAATACAGAAGACCTTGGTTTATTAGTTTTATTATCAGGTATTTTAATTAAAAGTTTAGATCCCCAATCTTCTACGTCGTTCAATCATTGAACGACATAGAAGATTGGTAAAAGGTAAAGGTTTCAATATGCTCAAGGCTCAAAACATTTGATTTTTTGGGTTTGTAGTTTGTAGGAAAGCACACAATTTTAAATAGAAAATCGCAATATTGAATGTGATTTCAGAACAAATAGTATGTGCACCTCGGAGTAAAAGCACATTCCCAGCAAAACCGAGGTCAACAATATTTAAAACTTAAGAGCTCTCTACCGTAAAATCAACTTTTTGGACTTAAACTAATCTGACTCTGGCATACAGATATAGAACAATATATTTTTGTTTTTAGGTTTGTTAGAAGAACTTTCACTCCAATCTACAAGCGATCAGTTGAGACAGGAACGTAGTAGATTTGTGCAAGAGTTGGTGATAGCATCTGCCGAACACGTAGATGGCGACGACAACGAAGGCTTCTCCCATCTTAAGTCATTGCTAAAATTAATTGAAACTAGTCGACAGAGTTTGCAAAGTGAAGAAGAAGAAAATTATAATAGACCAACTCGTCAAACTAATACTGTTCTTCGTGGCAGAGCAAGAAGTGATGCACAAAATGCAAAAAGAAGGGCTGACGCTAACCGGGGTGGTCAAGATTACAATTCTAAGGCTGAAGGTGACACAAGCAATGCTAATAGATAGTTTGATTTGAATATGTAGCTTGCTTGTTTCCAAAAGAATTTGTTTTTTTTTTATTTCGACTGCATGCGCATTTAGAGAAATTGAAAATAGTTGAACCTTACTAAGAAAAATTCCAAAATATGTTTTTATATAGTAGCTGGAAGAGGATTAATTAAAACTAGCTGTAGGTTTGTTCAAGGAACTGTTATTATTGCGCACTTTTCAAAGAATTTGATTTATAGTTTGATTGCTGTTTGAAAAAAGCTAATATTTTCAAGTAATAAAATTTATTTGTAAAGCATATTAGTGTTCTTGTAATTAATGATTTCAGTTATAACAATTTAGTTATTTATAACGAGAAAACAATTTAAAATTCAAAAATACTGACATTTGTCAGCATAACTATGGTCATTTTTAAAATACATATTAGGATTGAGGTTTTTTGAATTATATTAGAGAAAAAATGCAAGAAGTCCTTTCACGTTTTCTTTTATTTACTGATGGCAAATTCAACAAATAACATGTGCATAAACATTTAGCTATACGTACCAAATACTAATTCTAACTTATTTCCAGGTGTGGAAGTATATTTGTGACTAATGGATGTGTATTTTTCTTATTAGATTAAGTAATGATCAACTATTTTTAATTTTTAATATATAAGTAATATTACTTAAAAATTCATCAATCGTGTTTACCCGCTTTTAAGAATTTTATTAAAAATTTCGTGTTAAACCTAAACTGCTATTCAGTTGAATTTTTGAGTTAATGGTATTTTTTCCCAATAATCTAAAGTTTATATCTTATTTTGAATTGTTAAATGTTGATGTAATGTTTAAACAGTATTGATTCAATGATATAAATATTCCAAAAGTGGATTAAATAATGATATAAAAAATACCAAATACTGTATTCCTATGGGAGTTTACTGCGATAATTTTTTGAAATGTTGATACTGAACACATTTTTTGTCTCTTACAGGTTATTAAGCATATACTTTTCGATTTTGTGGGACTCAAATCAATTTAAAATACTTCTCTAAGGCCCATTGCATGTTTTAATACGGTATTCAAATATAAAAATAACCTACCTCAGTTACTTTAATAGAGTTTCTGTTGTGTTTATAGACAAATTCAATTGTTCACAAAAATTACGGCGTTCCTAATTTAACTTAAAAAGTTCAATTATCCGTATATTTAAACTAGACAATATTATAAAAGGTGTTTAATAAAATTTTACAAAAAATCTTGCATATTTTTTTTCATTTGCGTTCTACTGTTAAACGTTCCACGAAGAAACGTTAACGTGAGGAAAGTTGGAAGGGGACGTTGTTAATTTGAGAGTATAGGATATAAGATTGGTCGAAAAAAGGTAATGTTGATCTTGGACCTAGGGAAAAGTAAAGGGTTATGATACTACTATAGTCGATGAAGAAATGTTTAGTTAAAATACTAAACTATTCACTATGCTTCACGTTTTTATACTTGAGTGTTGTCCTAAAATCCTACAGATTTTTTTATAAAATGAATTTTATAAGAGTTTTTATTTTAACTCTCTGTTGGGCGCTTCATGAGTTGCGTTCTATCTCATAGATGCATCTTATTTAATTAATAGATTAATAATAATTAATAAAAACTTTTCATAAACACATTCGTACTTGAGCCGTGATTTTTGTGGTAGAAGATTTTCTATAGCAGTCGTTGCAATATTGCGAATGTCAGGTGGCGTATAGGACATCTCGTTCTCTTCTGTCGACATTTTCTTCAACCAGTCACAAAAAACTACCTTAAAATCCACGAATTTCACTTTGTACGTTTTTGCTGTCAATTATGTCATTTTGTTTGTTTGAATTTTTGTTTATGTCACCGTAGCAACTAAAAGCTGTTGCCAACGTAATAATGGGGAAAATATAAAAATCCCAATATGTCCGGTCCTCATTCCAGTGGATAAAAGTTCCTGTCAATTTTACCCACAGCTGAGAACCAATCAAACCTCTTCTTTAGGTTATCGATGGGTAAAATGAAAATTTACAGTGGGGTTTTCACATCAATAAAGTTTGTATTATGCTATGATCGTAGATAAAAAAACTGTTTTAATCATAATTTATTAATAAAACATGTTTTCATTTAATTTTTAATACTAAAAATAAAACCGCTCTGAACCTCTTGATCTGGACCTTTGATTTTGCATGTAATTTTAAACATAAATACATCACAGACAAAATATGTTTATCCCATTTATTACGCTTTGAAGGTATGTATTGCCTGAAACCAAATCTTCCTCGAAAAGCAGGCAACATCTCGTCAATTGTGACATTCTGTACTATACTGTAATGAGCCTTACATTTTTCAATAAATTTTGTAAAAAGGTCTATAATTGCTTCTAATTTTTTCAGTGGTCAGTCGTTTTTCTCTTATGTCTCAGATTCGCCAAATTCTTCTACGGAATTCTGATAAAATTCCTCTTCAGCAAAAGCCAAGCGATTTAATTCCTCAATATCATCCAAGTCTTTTATAAGAACAATTCACCCCAAAAGATAGAACACAATTAATTTGAAGAGCATAATTCAAATCTAGCCAGAAACGTCGCGTTGTATCTTTTGATACAAAATCGGACACCCCTCCGGATTTTTAAGGGTATTTGTAAATTAAGGTAGATGGCTGTAGTTCTGGGAAATCTTTTAAAATAAGTCACCTGAGGAATAATCTAATCCACAATATTCTAGAGTAATTTACTTCTGTGAAAACCACAATTATATTTTACATATATCTATCTGTTACAAGTTTTGCGTATGTCAAAATTAAGTTTACAGTTGCCATTCACGTAATTATTTATTATTTAAGAATTTAATGAAACTACGGGACTCAGTTGTACTATTTTCATTTCCTTATGTGTTTGTCTTACATTAAGAGTAAATGTACTAAATAATCTAAACCAGTACTATTTTTTAAATCAAAATCACTTTTCACCAAACTACTGGAAAGGATTCTTCATAATAAAATGAGTTTCTTAAAACTTTTCAATGAAACTGATAAAATTGACTGCTATTATTAGATGTATACATTCACTCAATGTAATTTAAGATCAAATGCACAACATTTTTATAGACCATATTATATATCCATAGTTTTATCACCTTGTCCCTAAATTTCATGTAATGGTATATTTGGTTTATTCAGTTTTGTTTTATAACACTAATGTAATATAATATGACAAATCCACTTAATACAATGACATTTCACAGGTTTAATGGTTTCTATACTTTATGTAAGTTAATATATTATAAAAGTTTAAGAACAATTGTGAAACATTTCATATTTATCTATTTAGGTAGGATACTAGACGTCCCATTAAAAGCCAGCCACTGAGAACTGTAATTTCTTTGCTCTAAATCCCAATAAGCCAAATATACCACTGTAGAGTTTAGTATTTATATAGTTCTGGTAATGCTTTAATATCAGGTCGCTACTATTTGTATCTATCCTTCAATATATCAATATAATTGAAGATGTTATCCATATCTCAAATGTTAAATTGCTTCATAATTCTAAAGGAGTTAGATTGAATTTGCTTATCATCATAGAAAAAATTAAATCTGCCATTACTGATAAATCTCTTAATTGTTTAAATTAACAAATTCAACCTAATGAAAATTACTTATTCCGAAAGAGTAGTTTGGCGAATGGACTCCCGGAGGTCAAAAAGAAGAAGGAGAAAAAAATGTCTTATTCTTAAACCTTAAATTTTGATTACAGTCTTGTATTTGTATATGTTTTTGTTTAGTTTAGGTTAAAAGCGCTCTTGTCTTTTCTTCTTCTTTAAACAGCAGTAACAGCTATGTTAAATTTTCTCATTGATATGTGTAGATTGTGGTATTACTTTGGTAATTTTTTACCGATTTTTAACCAAAAGTTTCATTTGGGAGATATAAGGAGCTTACTCGCACCTACACACATTAAACCGTCAATAAACTTATAACGCTCTTCTTCCTCTTGGTTGTAATAAATACTTTTTGATTTTTGAAATTATTTTAAATTGTATTATTGTACTATTAAATTGTACTTAGAGAGACATGAAATTCTGTTGAAATAAATAAATGTATAAAATAAAATTTGATTTTTATTTAATAATAAGTACTAAAATAAAAATAAAAGGCAGGGCATTCCAAGAGTATGTGTATTAAGGTGTCTTCCTCACAGAATCTGCACTTTGCTTCACATACTAACCTAGTTTATTCATGTGACTACTTAACCGACAATTCCCGTTAAAATCCGGAGTTAAGCAGTTAAGAGATCTCTTCTGGTCGCAGTTTCCCAGAGGTATATTAGCTTGTCTCAATCCTTCCAGGGGATTGAGGTACTTGGATTTTTACTTCTCCATTTCTTTTACTAGTTTTTCTAAGATTGCGCTACTGCTGTTCCCACAAGATGGTTGTGGTCCCAGATGTGGGGTTTCGGCTCCTACGCACATTAAACTTATAACGCCAGGGTCAAACGAGCGTTGAAACAGCCACATACTGAACGCGCCTAAATGTTGCCGTGCAGTCTAGTAATCAACGGACGTTCCTTTCTGCTTGATGCGTTGTAGCAGTGACTGTTATAGTCACTGGTTGCAGTGAGCACACAGTGGAGAATTGTAAAGTAATGTATTTCAACAAAATGTAACTGACATAGCTGCCTTCTAAGATAATTATGACAGTACTTAAGTAGGTAAATATAGCTTAACTGGAACGCTGGTGCAAGTACCTAGACGAAAGGTGTATTAACCCAATCTTTGAAAATTAAATATTCATATTTTTAAATGTATTGCTCTTTATTACAGTTTATCCTATAATGGAGTAAAAGTTCGTACTTAGTTTCTCTACTGCTTACTAGATGGCGTTGGAGTAAAGAGTATAAATTATATTTTAATTCTAACTCAAAAATAAGAATTAAATGTACCTATAGGTATTTACATTCTCTATCTTGTGATAGAATTATATTCTAGCACTGGTTATCAAGGCATTAGCCTTGACACAGTTGATGGTCAATGTAATGCAAGATTTGAGTAACTGTCAAAATTATTGCTGTGACCCGCTTCGATTCGAATATATAAAAAAGGTCGTGAATTTTTTCCACTGATTCAGAATTGGAATGTGATAATACACCACCTGAAATTACAAGCGGTGTAAATAATATACTAGGAAATTTACTACCAAAAAATCAAAGAATAAATATATGAAAAGTGTTACAAACTATTCATGGATTTCAAATCTTTGATCGTGGAGAAAGTATAGTGTGCTACTTGGTTATAAGATGCGATTGGTTCCACCGGTGCGACAGATTTTAATTGAAAATTATTCGCGAGCCTGGATTGGAGGAAGGGGCCACCCAGATCACCAGATCTGGCTCCACTAAACTTTTTTCTCTGGGATTCCCTAAAATTAAAGATTTACGCTAGATGATTTACAAGCTCGGATCAATAATGAATGCCGTCAAAATCCACCAGAAATCTTGAGTAATGGATGGCAACGTTTTCAGCAAAACTTATATTACTGCATGGAAGTGAATAGTGATGACCCAGTATTTAAAAACTAATCGCAAAAGTAAATACTCCTCCACTGTTTTACCTGTAATTTCGTCATCGATGGAAATATTGAAGCTAAATTTCAGAATCAGATAGTACTCGATAAGGTTCAGAGTGATTTTCCACATCTTCATTTTACAATCGGAAAATCAAGGTGTTAAGTTTTCGTTGGACCACCTTGTATATACACTGTGTCCGTAAAGTATGAAACAAATCCATTTTTAGGGAAACAGACCGTTTTAATTGACCGCATTTTAAAATAATATTATAATATACAGGGTGAATTCCTTTAGAGTAATGACGTCACCGTTATTTTTTTAAATGGAACATCCACATTTTATCTCAATTTTCAGATTACTCTAGCTGAGCTGATTCCAAAAATGTATCACATGCGGATTCCAAATGATACAGGCTGGACAAAAATACAATAGTTCTGTGTGTGCTCATAAAGTAATGCGTAGCATATTTGGCATAATATTCTACTCTACAAAAAAGTCATCAAAATAACAGTTTTGTAAAAATGTTTGTGTTATAATTGTAGGTAAAAAATCACGATAGGAAATACTAATCAACGGGCCCGAGAAAAAAAATTCATTTAAACTATTGACTTCACGCCAAATCACTAATTCTCTTTAAATATTAAAAAAAAATTAAAAACTTCATTCCATAATGGCATTTGCTAACAATATTAAAAGCTTTTAAATTTTCTAGTCTAGCCAAAAATAAAAATGTTATGATTTCGAAATTTATTAATAAACTTTCTTTTAAAATTTCCACTATATAAAGTATATAAAACTACTTTATTCAGAGTTCGATACGACTATTTTAAAAATTAATAGCTTTTTCTCTCTCATCAGTGGCCTGATCCTCACTTTAGATCGATAAGACCAGATGTATCCTATACTTTTAGAACCATTATTTTCGTGTCAACTGCACTAAATAGATTTCATTAAAAAGTGGGGTTACTAAAAGTAAAATAACCTTCTCTAAAATTATTTAATATATCCAATACATATTTCCTTTGATTAGTTGAGCTAATAATTTGATGCAAAATATAATTCTTAACTTGAGCGATATTGTGAAAACATTTTGTTAAAATTTTGTACATATCCTTTCCATTCAGGTACCTATTTCAAGCATTCTTGAAGAAGAAAAATCTTCGTTATTTTATCTGTGTTTTTCTTTTTTATTATTTTATTCCAAAATACGAAATATGAAATATATCTTGTAATAATAAATATTATTCTTATTACTCATATAAAATAATATTAGAGCGCCTTCTAGTTTTTCTTAATTGCTGTCTGACATCTGTGTGGCATACTTAAAATTAAGTATTGCACAAAATTGTCTGGTAAATTGGTCCATATTCAATTAAAACATTTTGAAGTTCATTTAAAGTAGTGGGGCAAACTGGTCGATTTTGCACCTGTTTTGAAAAATGGTCCCAAAGATGCTCTATTGGATTTAAATCGGGACTTCGAGCTGGTCAATTCAATATAGGGGCACCAACTTTGGTAAGGTACTGGCCAACAATTTAAGCTGTGTATGGACATGCGTTATCTTGCATAATTACAAAATTATCTGCTATAAATGGACCATAAGGAACAACATGAGGTTGAAGAATGTCTGTAATGTATCTTGCAGCAGTCAAATTTCTCCCAATTATTGGCACTAATTCTGTACGAGCGGCTAGAGAAATTCCTCCCAATACCATAACAGATCCACCACTATAAAATTCTGTTTCTCTGATGTTACACTGAAAATATCGTTTACCGTCGACACGAACGCTAGCGATTACCCAGTTCGAAAGGTATTGTAAAGATAGATTCCAGTGGCCCAGCCGCCGCTATGACTAACAAACACCGCACACAGAATCCGCTTAGCAATTGTTCTACTAGAATTCTCCGACTGCGCGCCGATCGGAGATCGTCGGCGAATTTTACCGAATTTTACTGGAGCTGTCGTGATATTTTTGTAATCGTCTCTAGTAAGTTCATTAGCTCTGACTATGGTATAATATTTGTTTCTCTACGAAATATTAAGGGCGCCACTGAAATCTTTTTATTTTTTATGATACTGCTAAGGAAAGTTGTTATAAATTGAGTGATTTAAATAAGTATCATAAGATCACAGAAAGATGTCAGAAAAAACTGTCTGCGAAGAAAAAATGAAATAAAAATATACCAACCGATAAAATTACAAAGAAAAATAATCCGCACAGTTCTTTGAAACTACTTATTCTAATACAGTTGTAACGATATAGGTAGATAATAAATTGAGGTAAAAAAGAAAAATACGTGAACAGTAAACTTGATATATAACAATAAAACTTGTCTTTCCTTCGCCATACCTTGGGGCCGCTACGGCACTGTCTAGGTTGTTCAAAATGTCTATGGATGATCAAGAGTTGAGGGATGATCAATTCTTAGAGATGATCAAGTTGTTCAGGTTTAAGTACTGCCCAAGTTGTAGAGATGATCCAGTTAAAAATATTCAAATTTAAGAGATGTTCAAGTTTACTATATAATATTCCAACTTTCTGTATATGACAGCAAACCAATCGAAGAAATGAGACTTGAGATAATTAAAACCCTTGAACCCGATAATGGCAACTCATTATCACACCTCGTAGCGTAGGTACTGTGAACTTCCAACTAGAGAGACCGTATTCATTATTTTATTATTAAGAATTCTCTCGGAAAGATGGAGCTCGCGGTACTAATTTAATTACCTACATATTTGGGATACCAAAATGTTGACTAAATCCTTCTTCGAGTAGTGTAATAATTCTAACCACTTCATCATGTTCCAGATTCCCTCCCTGATAGTCAAGATAGTGCATTTTAATAATTTATTTAATAAAATTCAACAGACTATGAGAATGGTGTTTAAATTCTAAAGTAACTAATAATAAAATATATTTTTATTTTTATAGTATTTCATATATTTTTACTGTACCATTTTTGCAAAATACATTTTACAAATGAGATTGAGCACATGTATGAATCTATATTGACAAAAATTTAATAAAATTATTCTTTTTGAATCTTCCATTGTACGTCATTTCATATAAAAATTCGCTATTCGGAAAAACAATATTGAATTTGGATCGTATTGAACAAAACATCGAGTCAACACTGTTAATAAAAAGGGAAAGTGAACAAAAATAAATACTCTTTCAAAGTTTTACGGTGGCGCTTACGTAACGGTCGAATGTTCTAAAACAACAAAAAGATTTGAACAGGGTAAAATTTGGCAGGAATGATGAATGTTTCAAGTATCAACATTAAAAACTTAATACACTGTCATATCTGTAACGATATCTTTAAGTTTGATAAAGCCGCATTTTAAAAATTTGAATTTGGGTGCCTAGTTTTTAACAAGATTAATTTAAAATGGAATTATTACTCCTGGAAAAAATGTTCATTTCCGTATTCAAGAAGTGCAATGATATGCAGCACCGTAATATATTGATCAATTCTTTGGTCAATTTAAACTTCATAGTTCTAAGTGGGTGGCTGTAAATATTGAAGTGCGCATGAATAGTAGACAACGTGTGAAGTATTTTCTAAAGTACATGCTTACGAAATCGGCAGTTGACCGCAGAGTTGAAGAGGTATTTCTATATTTTAATTAGACGAACTACAAATGTACTAAATATACATTTTATAATTGAACACTCCAAAAATAACTTTTATGACTTTTAAATCAATATTCAAAAGTTCAATCAAACACCTATTCAATTTTGATATAACGAAAACCGTTACCGGTTTCAGCGCTGATGCCGTTTCATTAATATAAAAAATGTAAGGTTCGCACTTTTCTATTGGGAGTTATTAAAATAATTGTGATTAAAGAGTAATAAACTTCACAATACTGCAAAGATTGAATTTTTAACTATGGATTATGACTAACTAGTTATTGAATTATAATATCTGGGTAGTTTAATATAGTTAAAAAATACTATTTCAGTTAAATAGCTAACTTTAATTGTAATTGCATCATGAAAGAGTTTGTTTCTCACTTTGTTGTTTTTTGTCAGTTTCCTAAGGGATTGTTTCACGGTCTTTCAGTCGCAAATATTTGCCATCCTCAAAGCAGCAAAACTAATAGAAGAACGGGACAACTAAGAAAGCTCCGTCAGTATTTGCTCAGATAGCCAGGCCGCTTTAAAGGCGATTTGTAGCTCCAGAACTAGCACGGCACTAGTCCAGGAATGCGTAAATACCCTAGACAGACTGGCCTCAAGACGAGATGTAACCCTATTATGAGTACCGGGACATAGCGGTATAGTAGGCAACAAGCGGACAGATGAATTTGCCAGGCAGGGAGCCAACAAATCTTGCTATGGACCCGAGCCAATAATAGGGCTAAGCAGACTTGCACACCCTCCCTCCAAGGGACGTCATGGCTTTCATACAAAGGTCGAGGCGTTTCGGGAGGGCGCCGATCGAGTGAAATACAGAGGGGGGAGAACCTGGGGTATGGCAAAAAGGGCCCTAAGGGCCTACTTGCCAGGCATCTGCCACCCCACCCACTACATTTATTCATTCAAGGGATTATTTACATTCCCATAGTAACTTTGACTCTGTATATTTATGACCCGAGTGAGTATTCTTCCAGCTCTTTATTTCGACCTTTTCATCTGTCCGTTGGATTCCTTTAACCAGTTCAATCAACGTGTCAAGGTTTCATGCAGGCCAGTGGAGGAAGACACAGGCTTTTGTGAGGTACATTGACATTCACCCTGTTATTCTTGGACAAGCCAGCCGTCAAGCTTTCTGCAAGCAGTAGCTTGTTGAACTTTTAACCAGCATAGGTGACCACATGTGAGCATATGTGTAAGGCTCCCTTACACATATGGTCACACGTGATTAAAATGTTACCCCCATATTTACTTTTTCATCAGTTACTTAAAGGTGCTCGATAGGGTTTAAGGATCTGACCAAGGTAGAAATAAATCCAATAGTGGCGCGCTGAAAAGCCAGATGGAAACTACAGGAAGGGAGTAGAATAATCAGATGAATTCCGACTCTGTGGGAACGACGAAAATACAGTATACTACTTCTGGTACCCTCAAAGTTAGTAGCATTCATAAAGGCTATAAGAGGATTGTAGTAGTTTAAGATTAGTATCTTATTGTAATGTTAATATAAATTTAAGGTTCAACATTATAAAATGACGGAAGTGATGTAGGAAACAAAACCATACAAATAGTTGCCAATATTTACTGAAATCAAACGTCTAGAGTTAAGGAAAAAATTAAGAAATCTTATTAAGGGAATTTTAATAGGGGTGTGTATTGTCGCCATTGTTCTGAATACATATTTGGGGAAACTCTTAAAAATAGCAATAATGGTATTGTGGTCAACGGATAATGTATTAGTAATTTAAGATATGTGAAGGACAGTTATGTTAAATGGCTTCAAATATTAATAGACAAAATAGTAAAAGTTGGGTAAAAATTATGGTTATATCTAAAAATAACAAATAAGCGGAAGATTGAAGGTCTACGACTAATATATTCAAGGAGTCAGCAGTAATACCTAATTTTTTTAAATGAGACAAACTTATTTAAAAGCAGTGTGACGTTTTTTTCCGGTAGTTCTATACGGTTTCGAAGTATTAACATAAACGGATAAGTTTGGAAGATTAGAAGCACTCGAAATATGGTTATACAGAGAGCAATTTCAATTCTAATTGATAACCAGGTTGTGTATTCTTTCATACATATATCTTAACACAAGCTCTCAGAAGCGGAAAGAGGCTCTTTCCGCTGGCGTTTTACCTAGTACAGGTCAGAGATCTGCTTTTAGGTTATGGTTAGCTCTTTTAATCCAAGTAAACTGCAGTCTATAGCCTTAGTCCTTTCTAGCGGTGCATGTACGTAGTTTCGGGATATCATCTCCCTCCCAGGGTTTTATTCTAAGGATGGTGTCTATCACCCAATCATACCTGTGGTCCTTTCTGTGAAATTTTGCTATCGGCTTCCGCAATGGACTTCTTGAGTTCGGTTCAGTTTCTGGAAAGGGAAAGCTACAACAATCTTACCCCATTTTCTGTAAGAAGTTGTATCTTCTCCAAAGATTTAAATAAAATCATCTTTGGTTTGGTATATTGTGTAACCTTTGCCTTTGTGCTTTTTTACCTTGTCAGTCCCAGTCTTGTTTTTTGGTCAAACCTTTCATAGGTAGATAGGAAAATATTTGGTCACACTCCACAGAGTGATAACCGTAAAATATGTCGGTATTTTCATGTCTTTCTTATGTTCGAATCAGCGCACCAGACAAGATACGAGATTTGAGTTTGAGATTAGTTGTGTGTAATATAGTTGTTATTATTGTCAAAACTGAGAGAAAAAGAAAGCAGATTTGTTTACACTATATATTTTTATTTTACGTTATGTTGTTTAATTTAATTTTACTATACTTTGCAAAATTTTTAATTTTCTGATAAAATAATGTTTATTTGATTTTTACAGACTATAATCTGATACTAAAGTAAGGAATAACGAATAATTAGTAACGGGTATACATATTAAAAATATGGAATATATAGGATATTGAACAAATCGTAATTATTACAGGTCTACCTGATACTATACGTATCCCAACCCACAGAATTATATTAATGTACTAAACTAACTCTATATTTCGATATAGGCCTTCTTGTTAATTCAAAATTCAATTTATATGTTGACATTGGATACCAACCAATATTAAGAAAAAAAATTGAATATAAAAATTATCTAACACTCAGAAAATCTACTTTAAATTACAATGGGAAGCAAAAACTGTTACCTTTCTGTAGAGCAGACATTTCCTAGCACAAATTGTTCGACATCGGGCTACGGAAAGGTCGTTTATGAAATTAAGCAGTATCATATATTTGTGGTTAACTCTAATTAACCACGAACTCTTATTGCCCTATCTTTCCCTACACTTACGGCAAGTAATAATCCAATCATCAAAATTGTATCAAGGAAATATTATGTATAGGCTAGTCAATAAAATAGTGTTTAGGTAGAAATTTGCTCACAATGTTAAGATATGTGAGACGTGCAAAATAAATGTTTTCTTACTTTTTTTTAACCAATTTGCCTTTTTTTTACATATTAAATTTTATATACAGCTTCAGACCACTAGGTATATTTCAAAAATATTTCATCATAAGTTTTAAACAACTTTTATGTGGTTCTTTGATTTTTGTTAGCAGTTTGAAGCCATTACCAAGCTCGTTGACTGGTTTTCTTATCGAACTCGTTTACCCAGGTCACATCACCAGTTAAAATGTGATCGCAATTGATTCGTTCTAAAATGTCTTCAGCGAAAATTCAGAAACTGGAATGAGCATACGCGTGTCGTGAAAATCATTTAAAATAGTTCCAATTGATTCGTAGAGATATATAGATGTTAGCAACTGGGTTTAATATTTAATTGAATTACGCGCAACAAAATCAAAACCAAACTGAATATTTTACCATAACATGATTGATTTTAAATGCACTTACCACTCGAGCACAAGAATTTTTAATACATTTAATTTACGCAAAAGGGCTCCAAATTATATTGTGATTTAACATACACATCCTTTGTTCGATATTTTGATGCACTATAAACACAAAAATACATTTAAAATATAAAATTGATTATTATTGTGTTTATATCGGTAGCAAATTTATTATATTAAGTTTCGACCTTCATAACTTTCAACCAACTAGTGAGTTTCTCAGAGCTACAATTACATTTTTTCTAATTTGTTGAGCAACATTCAACACTAAAAAGCGATTTCTTAATTTGGATAATATACAAGCAATAAGTTCCAAGAAATGTTCTCTTAAATTAATTCTAATATTAAACCTTCTTTTTCATATTTTATATACAATCTGGATGTTTTCTTCAATAGATTAAAAGTCTACATACAAGTCTATCTTTAAGAAAGGTTCAACAAATCTCCGTTTCCATTTTCAATATTTCGTCAATTATCACCAAAATCAAAAAACTATTTTACCCAATTCATTTTTCTTTACATTGTCGACGATATTAAAGACTAGATATTAAAGTGCTATGTAGTATTTTTGAACTTTTTAAATTGGGTTTGGATTATAACAGATAAACAAAATATCAGTGGTGGTAGCCTTATTACACCTATAAAATATTAACTTCATAGCTCTTATAGGACTGTAGATTTTATTGATAACCAAAATACCCCCATATCTACACTGATTCATTCGCTGATGCTTATCAAAATGCTTAAAGTACTTTCTGAAGAACTAGAAAACCAAAATTTGGTACGTAAGCTAGTATTAGTACACAAATAACAAAAACATACTAAAACTTTTATTATTTATTTCCCCAACCCCTTAAACTAGGGGGTGAAAGTTTGAATGAGACAAATTTTTATATTAGAAGTCTAAATCTGTTTAAACGTATTATCAATAATAAAACCGAAAAAACGAACAACATAAAAAATACTCGTGTAAGTATCATAAAATATTTCCAAGACGAAACCACATGGCTCCACTGTCAAAAAGTAATCAGAGGCAAGTTTCTAACCCTACATACCCATCTTTAAATCTACAAGCCCTAATTTAAACTTACTTTGAAGCGAAATAAGTCTATCCATAATTTAAAAGTATGTTATTGTATATTTCACTTCAATTTTGAAGTATTTTTTAAGTTTGAATTTAATCATAAAAAACTCTTGTTTTAACTCAACTTCCAAGTTTAATTGAAAGAATTAGTTTTAAAATTACAATTACAGCTGTTTCGCTAAATAACTAGCATCGTCAGCGAAACAACTGTAGTTGTAATTTTAAACCTAATTTTTTCAATTAAACCTGGAAGTTGAGCTAAAACAAGAGTTCTTTATTATTCTTTGTAAGATGGACTTCCAAAAAGTTAGTACAATAAGTTTAATTTGAGTTTAATATTTTTCGGCAACCAGTACTCTGGTATGGTATTTTAAATAATAATATTTTAAATTCACATGTACATTATTATTATTTTTCAATCAAGTATTTTATAGCTTTGTCCCTAAAAATATTGTAACTTTTTAGCTTATTTTGCCTCTCTCAACTCATAATTCCTTAGACATTTGGCGAACCACAAGCATATCCATGTTAAAAAAGTGCGGATTTCGCATAAAAAGTTTTACGACACATTCTTACTATTTACATCGTCTGCCTTTATATCTACAAAGCTATTGATAAATTCCTTTACTCTAATTTTATCTTTTGAATTTTTTGTTCCATCAATGCTGAAGTCCAACACCAAGTTGGTTAGGTTTGTGCGACTCTAGTCGCGTTAAAAGTAAGTCCACCGGTTCTAATTCTTATAAAAAAAATATTCTGATTATTCTATGACTTATTTAATGCTTTCCCACGCAAACATATTTTCTTGTTCAAAGTTAGTTATTGCCACCTTTAGAAACTATTTTATTTTATTTGCTTTGAAAAATGTTTTGCTAGTTAATAAGAAATTCCGACTTGGCAGTAAATAAACGAAATGACTAAATAACTGTTTTTTTTTTTATAAAAATACTTTATAAGTAGTTTTAATATTGTTCAAAATTTATAAGGAAAATGTAACGGATGAGATGAAAAACAACAAAAAAAATAAATTGTTTTTATAGTCGTAGGCTATGAAGATAGTTCTGTTGGTCGTTTGGGCGCCCACACTTTTCATAAGATGGAAAGTGTAGTATTTTCAGAAAGTAATTAAGACTTTTCGACAAACATGACAACATAGATTGGAGTCTAGTTATACATGTTCTAGCGCGCAACTGCAAAACGTGTTCTCGATTAACGATCCCCTGCATGTCGTAACGTGCGCGTACTAATGCGCAGATGTCACGACGCACGTGAAACTATGCGAAATCTGCTAGGAACCTGACGAGGAAAATCAATAGACACAAACGCGTTTTCAGTTCTCATTTTCCAAGCGCTAGTTGAAGATTTACCGTCGCGCGATAATCGCCCTTCGTTGGGAGTGGAAGAATATACACGTGGATTTTGTATCACTTTATATTGTTCGGTTGCTCTAAGAATGGGATAGCATTTACATTCCCTGTTAATTATTTCCAAGAATAACGAGGTTAGTTTTACTTTACGTTTATTTTGGAACTTTCAAAACTTTTTCAAAACTTTGTAGGTTATGATCTCATATCTATCTATGACGTAACACTAGTGTCATTATAGTTTGCTAACTTTATCTCGTATATTTTTATACATGTATGTCTCTCTCAACCAATGAGCTATCAATAATATTTTTAAATGAAAGTTGATTTATTTTTATTTTAGTTAAACTTAAAAATAATAAATAACTTATTTGATTCCAAGACAAAGGCTTTCTTTTAGAACAAAGGTTATATAAAAAAATCTCTAAATAATAAATGTTGCTCATTATTTTTTTTAATTAAATAAACAAAATTAAACTCTTTATTTTAAAAGTATGTCAGTTGGTAGCTTCATCGAATATCGAACGTAAATATTTTAATTTCAAAAATCCGTCCAGTTACTTACGTAATATTTTTAAAAGGTACATTAAATATTTTAAAACTTCGCTAAAAATTATTAGGGTTTTAAACAATTTTCATTTTAGGAGTTTAAGTTATTATTGCAGATTACAATGCGACAAACTAATTATTATGACCATAAACATTTTTGCCAATGATTAAACGTATCAAATATTTTTATCAAAATACTGATTATTACAATTATTCTGATTAATAATATAATCTGTTAAATTATTGATTAAATTAACTAAATTATACTAAAATTATACAGTAAATAAAAATGCCACACTTTAATATCAGCATATATAATAAAAAATAAATCTCAGATTTAGAATGACTAAACATAATAAAGCAAATTAAAAATATCAACCAGCTAATAAAATTTTATTTTAAAGCCATATTAATTTTAAAGTATTTGAGGTTTTCAAAAAGTTATTAAACATATATTAATCTAAAATCCCCTTAAAGTAAATATTACTCTCCTTGTCACGACGAAATAATATAACAGCACATTCCTTGGTCGTGTAGGATTAACCGTGTAATGTATAAGGTAATTTAGTCCAGGAGTTTATTTAATTGTCAGAAAATTAAGTTATTACTGAACGTAAAATATATAGTTAAGGGCAATCTCGATAGAACCACTCTGGAAATAAATTAAAACCTGTCAAGTCCTTATTAAACGCCAGGATAAAGCTATCAAAAGAACGAAAAGCACAAGAGTTAATATCTCTACTAAGACTTTTAATTTGCTTTTAAATTAAATGAAAATTAATGAAATTTGCAATTTTAAAATCTTTATAACTATATGATACTAATTACTTAAAAATATAAACTCTCGCTAAAAAACAAAGGATTGACGCAATTTTTATCAAAGAAAAAACATTTTCAATAAATTAAAAAAGCAACATAGCTCACTCTATACGGTCGGTTTGTTTTGAAACTGTAAAGCTAAAATGTACAATAAGTGAAAAAGTTGCTGCAAAACGTAATTTTCTAAGAGAATTTCCAAATCTATAGAGCGATGTATCGTGTTTGTGGGTTAAAAACGGAAAAACTACAAAGAATGAATTTGAAAATAACTCTTAAAGAATTTATAGAATGGGCGAATTGTCAGCAAAAAGGAATAAATATTGCAAGATTGGAGCATTGTGTATTGAATTTATGGGGCTGCATAAACAACTCATTTTAAAAATCCTTGACAGTGATTTTATCGTGACTAAAGTAATAAAAAGCTTATACTTATTTACTTTCATTGATGCGTTGAAGAAATTTATTAATTTCGATTTGCTTTTTATTGGATTTTCTCTTTTTCATTGTAAACCAAAAGTGTGGGTTAATAGATAATTTTAAATCTTTATTCAAATCTCTTTAATATAAGATTACTTACATTGCTGTATTACATTAAAGAAATAATTGTTTTATGCTTGTTCTAGCACTTCTAATGATTCTCGAAATAAATGTGTTGGATAATGTGTTTGATCTGTGCAAACTGATTTACTGCACATATCACATTACAAGATTAATTGGGGAAAATCATTTACGTAATCGTCCTTAGAATTGTGGCCACATTTTAATAATATAGTAAAACACAAGATCTCGTATATGGCATTTTTTTATATTTTAAGTCCATATAACAGGTTGTCTTGTGACATAAAGAAAATATATATATTTTGAAATATAAATGGGTCAGGGGCAGCGCAAAGTATCAACCCACGTACAAAGGAGATTATATCCATTACAAAAACGAAGCCTGCATCATATGGAAAATATGTAGGAGTTAAGAAAGTAAAAGTGCATCAACAAACCGGGACAAGTTCACATATATTTTTAGAAAAGTAGAGTACTTACGAAAAGGTAAATGGGGAAGTCCCATGACCGACTATCTTTATTATTGAAAATGATAAGTTTAACGGTATTTTAAGAAAAAATATATTATGTATTTTTTAGTTTAAAAATAAACGTATTTAGAGACTTGTCCTGCCTTGCAAGTGAATAGACTGTATACGTTTGTAAGTTTTATCTAAATCAACCATTGACTTCGATAGAAGATATCTGTACAGCAAATTGTTCTTCCAGCTGATTCCAGTACTTGAATTTCCCCCCTGAATTTATTTTCTAGTTTTTCTAAGATTGCGCTACTACTGATCACACAATATGGTTCTGGTTCCAGATGTGGAGTTTTAGCTCCTTTCTTTGCCAGCTTATTTGCTATTTTGTTCCCTTCTATTCCTATGGGTCCCAGGACAGTGTTTCTTCTGACCTACTTCATTTAGCTTGCCTAGGCATTCCCAAATTATCTTAACGCTTTGATGGCTGCTTTACTATGCGGCATGATCAACTCTCTTGTCTTGTCTGAGGTAGTTTCTTTCAATGTTGAATCCTGCACATCTTTCGATGGCGCGGTTTTCTGCCAAAAAATACTTGGGTATGTGCCCAAGTATTTGGCTCTTGGTCTGAAAACTCCTACTCCAGTTCCCTCTTCTAGCTTGGAGCCGTCCGAATACCACTTTGTGGCATATTTTAGTTTAAATTCTATATGTTATATTCATCCCATTTAGATTTGCTACTCAACTTTGTGATGTATCATCTTGGGGCATTTTCCAAGTTTGAATAAATTGAAGTTATAGAGAGAAAGAAAATAAAAAAAAATTTCCACAACTTTATTGCCAGAAGTACACCAGAACACACGGAAGTGCACTATGACAGAGATGAATTCCTGGAGAATGGCAGCTGAACGATCGAGAGTAGAAAGATTTATTAACAAAAGAATTAAAGAAAGAATGGATGTAAAATACTCATTAGCAGACGACAGTGAAACTAAACAGGTAATTTGGTAAGTTCACGTCGAATACATGACCGAAGAAAGGCTACCAAAACAGATCCAGGAATGTTGCCCAAAATAAATGGAAAGATGAGAGATAACGGAAAATATGTTGGCAAATAGAGATGAATGGAGTTTACCTTAATATATTTATTTGAATTCTAGAATGCCACTGCGCCTCTAGCCAATATAGATTCCATCTAGGGACGCGCTGTTTGAAGAACAATGCTACAAATTTTTTACAATAAATATTCTGCAGATGTAACTTCCGCAGTTCGTGTTATCTTTTAATGATATGGTATACATTTTCTTCCTAAGTCAAGTTCTAAATTTTGGTGCAGTTGTTCAATTCATTTACTGAGATCTAAATTTATAGAGATCTAACTGAGTTCTGAAGTTGTTACATTCATGAGTAGTTTTAAAGACTTTTCGTCTATTCTGCTACTACAATGTTTGCTATTGGCTGACTTGGCTTATTTAATAGTAAATGAAGCATAACAAAATAAAAACTTTTAATATGAAAACCAAACATTTGGGATATTTGTTCCTCAAAAGGATTTCAACTGGTGTAGTAAATTTAGATTGGATATATTTTATGTTATGAAGGAAAGTGGCTCCAAATGGTTCATGTAAATGTACAGACGGTGCTGCTGGATAGTTATGTTTCCTGGAACTTAGCTCCCGCGTGTCTTTGATTCTTGGATGTCAGTGGAATTATTTCCAGGTTCCTTGGATGGAAGACTATATGTTTGCTAGAGCTGCATATAACAAAAAACTAAATAAATCAAAGTTTGCAAAACAGCGATCGGTAATTAAAAGTTGCCAATAAGCAGATACATTTAGGTAGTCTTCCACTTTTGAACTGGAAGAAATTAGTAAACTTTTGTTTACGCAGAATTTTAAGAATATAAACTTACTTTAGGTATTCGATTATATTTAGTATACTAGTATATAGTAGGTTTATTATTTAGTAAACTACTTATAATAATATGTAACTATTTAGTCATTTTCTAATCTCTTAATTTTATTACTGCCACGTTCTTCAGATTTTACGACAGAAACAGTATTGTGTTTTATCCCAAAGAAAATATTGCAGGTGACTTATTCCTGACCTGTTACAGGATAAAACTTTTTTATTAGAGAAGCTAAAATCGGCAATATGTTTATATTTTAAAGAAAAGACACAAATATATATGTATAGCTGTGATATTTTCGTTTTCTGTTATAAATAACGGAATATCGCTTCATTATATTTATCACAAAACACGTCATTACATTGACTGAATGCATTATTAACTGCTATCAAAGTCTACAGTAAAGATATGGGTACAATAATACGGTCAATAACTTTTACCTTATTACCATTAAAACAGGAAACTTGTCAAATTGGAAAGAAGTGGAATAAAATAATAACGCGAAAGAATATTTCAATTATTTTGTAGGTTTTTCAAGTTAAGAGATTTTACGTCTGATTAGTAGAAGACGGGTCGTAAAACAACTTTATACCGGATGGATAATAACAAAAAAAATGTTAATAATTTTTTTATTTCTAGTTAGGTACATGTTTATAATGAGTTAAGCAAATATTGTTACTCTTTTCTCCTGTACCGCAGAGTCGCCAGCTACTGCACAATTGATAATTGAACACAAAAATGCACTTATTTATAATTAGCCCTGCAGGCATAGAAGACCCTGGGCTTTGTTGGCTTCTTTTCTCCATTCATTCCTATAAATTTAATATCTTTTAATACGTTTTTGGGTATCCTCCAATTTCATTCTTTGTATGTGACCATTCAATTTTAATCTTTTGGCTTTCGCTACACTTATGTTGTCTGATTGTCCAAACAGTCTCTTAGCTCTTTGTTACTTTTTCGTATGTTGTGTTTTGCCTTCCAAACTATTGGTCCTAATGCTGTTTTATAAATCCTTATTTTTGCACTTCCAGCTACTAAAATGTTGAATCTGGAACCGTTGGCGAAAATGATACCGAAAACCGTTTACACTACCACTACACCAACACACACTTTTATATGCCTGACGCGCGTTTCGATAACCAAGTTATCTTCTTCAGAGACCGAAGGTAAACTCAGTTTACTCTGAAGAAGATAACTTGGTTATCGAAACACGCGTCAGGCATATAAAAGTGTGTGTTGGTGTAGTGGTAGTGTAAACGGTTTTCGGTACTTCTAGCTAATAACTTACCATTCGCCTTTTTGGCGAATTCCTTAACTAAATAAGTAAAAAATACTACTTCAAAATTATATATTTTATTTGTCAGTGTCTATCTCATGCACCTACTATATAAATAATATATAGTAGAATTTTCAGCATTTTTTTTATTCATATACATTGACTAGATTAGAATTTCAGTATCGGGATACAAAACTAAAGCAGATGAAGAGAGAAATTTTATTTATTGATTATAACATTACAAATTAATCTTGTTCGCTTTTTTTATTTTTACAACCCTGATGCCTGCGTCTTATATTAAATCGTTCTCAAAAAATTTTTTTATTTTCGCAATTACTTTGAAATCCGAATATTAATATTTTTCCCCGAAATTTGAAGGATCCTTGAAGCCAGGTTATACGTAATAAATCCTTAATACTTTCATTTAATTTTCATAAATAAAGCTACATGTTTGACTCCTTAAAACAATCTGAAATTTACTGCAAACAAAATAAAGCAACAATAAAATTTCTGCGATATTAGCTTTATAAATAGCTTGAGGAGACGCGGTAATCAAATTCTTAACAACCTATGTAAGAATGAGAAGAATAATTAAGAGCATAAAATATTCAGACTAAGAAGAAATTATGTTGTAAAGAATGAATGTACCTATATTACGCTTTATTTATAAATGGAAAAGCAAAATTCTTATAAATATTTGCGAAAGGTTTTCCGCGGAAAAAGAAGTTATTTATAAAAGGTGCATCAAAGTAACAAAGTGAAATAAAATCGATACATTTATTTTTAAAACATTTTAATGTCGTTTGAAATATATTTATTCTCTCACAAATTGCTGCTTTTGATACATGTCAAACGAAAAATAATTTGAAGTTGCAGTCTTTTTTTTTATTCCTTTAATTATACAGGACATGCAGATATCTTCATTTTTTTCAACTTTTAAAAATATACCTATCTTAAGTTGTTATAAATATTTTCATATTTGGAACTTATTGTAGCTAAGATTAACAATATGAATCAAAAAAATAACTTGGAAAGATAATTAAGGAAAACAAAAGCGAATAAGATATTTTTTTTAATATCATTCTATTTAAAAACAAGACAATTAATGATAAATTCATCCCACCTGTTAATCACTAAAACTCCGGCGGCTTCATTCTCGTCTGTAGCTATTTCCTCGGTTTTTCTTCGTTTGTAAAATTTCTAAAATATAAAGTTTACGTTTACTGTGCAGCATAAGACACTATTTGACTCGCTCATTTTTCTCTATAATTATTCAATGAGATAACCGCAGATATTTCTCTCCACTTTTAGTTTGTAACTCCTGAATCAATAAACTATCCTTTCAGTAATCCTAAACCGTCACGGAAGCATCTCGATTTCATGTCTTTCATACACACAAAAAAATTATTGATTCATCGTCACAGAATTTGAAACTATTTCCAGTAACCTTAAACCTTCACGGTAACATCTCCGTTGCGTATCTTTTATACACACAAAATAATTGATTGATTCAGTGTCACAAAATTTGAAACTAAATAAATGAGATTCTGAAAATTGATTCCTTTTATAAAGGAACAACTAGTAATCATTTTAATAATTAGCTCCTAAGGGGGTTGAGTAGGAGTTGAAAGGTTATTTGGAAGCATCTTACAATATTAATCTTTGTGAAACATTAACTAATATAGTCAAACATTCTAGAGGTAAATAATGTGTTTTTCATTGTATCGCTCGCTTTTTCTTATAAAACAACATGAAGCAATTTTGAATCTGATGAAGTTTTAAATTGTACAACTTTCATTAAAACAATTTCTTTTTTTTACAGAGTGGGTTCGCGAAGGCAGATAGAAGATGATAGATCCATCTTCATCTGAAGAAGACAGTGAAGAAGAACATGGAACAGGTCACCATGTTGGGCATCATCCTCCATCACACCATCATCATCACCATTCAACAGTTCATCCTCACGTAAGTGTGATAGACAAATATATACATTATATTTATTTTAAAACCGTTATTTCTATAAGAACTAGACAAGTATTGAAAGTATAAAGCCTAGATTTTATTGGTTCTTAGGGATTATCCTATAGATGTACTTCCCTTTAAGATCAGTATAACTGTGCAATGATATAGAAAAACCAGGAAAAAGATTATATCCTGCTGATCTTTACAGTAACTTAATATATTTGTGTTACATTTACGTGTTATCTATATATAAAAAAAATGAAGGCTCAATCAAAGTAAACAATTTAATAGTGGCGAACTTCAAAAATTGATTTTCTCATTAACAAGTTAGACTTCTGCTAGATGTCTTTTTATGTCAAAAGTTCCATTGTTTAATGTCCTTAGTAAGATGGACTTCCACAGAGTAAGGGTTAGTACAATATATTTCACTTAAGAAAGAAATGCATTGTAGTTATGCGAAATAGTTTTACCTAAATTGTATTCTCGGAATATTGGTTTTGAAAATGGCACGAATAAAATTCGTTCTAGGGCATCCCGCATAATACAATTAGCTTAAATTTATGTATTTACACAACCTAGTTAGTTGAAAGTTAACTTGTATATGTAAATACTATGTCGAAATTCAGAGCAAAAAGTAAGAAACCCTACATTAACATGAATATAAATAACGAATATTCAGTATTTTTTTCATTTATGATTTTATATATTTACCACAAGTCTACTAAGTAGTCATGCAATCCTGACTTTAAAACATGCACACTGTTATCGATGCGTGAAGTAGCGATGAATGGTTCTGTTTACAAAAAAAAAATATCTGATACTGAACCTACCTACCTACCTACCTATTTCTTTATATTAACTTTTAAAACATTATCTGTTTAAAACAAAAACCAATATTTGATAGTTCAAGTTTAATAAAAAATCAATTTAATAATAATATTCCTACTACACTTAGAACTTTGTTGTTATATACAGAATTATATACATGACGTACTTTTTTTGTTGAGATGAATTGTATGCGAAATTCGTTTTATTCGTGCCAGGAACTTCTAATCAAACTTACGCATTTTTTTTTGGATTGTATTTATGCCTCCAAGTTATACAACAAAATATAAAATATTCTTTCGAGTTTCTGACAGTAAATTCGTTTTAGACGTGACCAGAACTTCTAATCGATCTCACGCATTTTATTATATTTGTTTATGCTTAAAGTTATAGATGAAAATACAGAAATTCTTCAGAGTTACTGACAACTAAACTAAACACTAAAAGTGTTAATATAATCGCTAAATTACCAATCGAATTAGGCTATTGTATTTTTTATTTATTTACTTTTTTAAGTAAACAGTGTTTTTGTTCCAGACCGAGTCTTCACCATATCATCAAACACATACTACAGATTTGGGTAGCGGCACATTGGAAGTACCTGTTCCAAATGCCACGCGTTCTTTATCACCATCCAGTGCCGTATCAGCTGAAACAATCAGCCACAGTTTGGGGTCTTCCAGAGCAAATTCCTTACCCCGACCTACCAGTCCGTCGCCTTCAGTTGCCTCAGAAAAAACCGAGGTAGATCTTCAGGAAAAGCAGGAACGCGAAGAAGAAGAACGGAAAAGAAGAATACAACTTTATGTTTTTATATCAAGATGCATAGCATATCCGTTCAACGCAAAACAACCCACCGATATGACTAGGCGCCAAACCAAAATTACCAAAAATCAGTTAGAAAGTATTGTTAATAGGTTTCAAGTAAGTATTACTTTTATTTCTTATATTTTTTTCAATATTCTCCTACCTTATTATAACGTGAGTGTCTAAATTAAGAAGTTAATATAAAAAATACCATTACAGCCAAAGAGCGTTATCATTTGCGTTAACTAAAGTATGAGCAAATAGTTAGACACTTTTTAGCTAGAGTTTAATCAATGCTGTTTTGTTACAGAGTTTTTTAAAAGGGGAAACGCAAATAATGGCCGACGAAGCCTTTCAGAACGCTGTACAGAATTATTACGATGTTTTTTTGAAATCTGAAAGGGTCGTTAAAATGGTCCAATCTGGTGCTTGTTCGCAATATGATTTTAGAGAAGTTTTTAGAAATAATATAGAAAAACGAGTTAGGTAAGTGCACAAAATAATTTTGTTTTTGTTTGGATGCATGTTCACGGAACACTTCACAGTAATTGAATCCCTTTTTATTAAACCATCCTAAAAATTAAAAGTAAAATGCAAACTTTTTGTGCCGTTCATATCACAAACCAATTTATATTCAACTAATATGCATAATTTTGCATTTAAAGTAAGTACTTTTTCATGAGCACACCATTTATTCACTGAAATATCCATATTTGCATTGTACATAGTCTGTGTTTTTACTCTATTGGCTGAATAAATATAATTTCTTTCGTTTTGTCTTTTAAAAGGTTCGCTCAAAACAATTTTCTAATAGACTCATTATATAAGAGGTAGCAAAAAAGTTAAAAACAAAGGAAAGTCTCTGATGAAATGAATAAATGTATTTTTATAAAATTGTATGGATTATATATTCTGCATATTCTAGAAACAATTTATGTGATATTTTAAATAGCAACCTTTATAATATCAAAGCTGATAGCTAAAACGTTAAGAAAATGGTTTTCCAAAAAGTATTAACTTTTGTGTAATCTGTTTTTGGTAATAAAAACTTTGAGAAATTGATTGTGTTAACCTATACTTTTGTAAGTTCATCTTACTAAAAACAATAAATTACTGAACAGCTAAACTAAACTTCCACTATTTATTCGAAAACTTCGCTTTAAAATTCAATTAAGCAATCCCGCTGTGCCCTGGAACCCACAACAGAATCACCCTGTTGATTCCCACCAGATTTTTCAGACGTTGATAACAGTTCTAAACTGCATTTGAGAAACCCTGTCATCGCCATTAGCTCTTCCTTGCTGTTTGAGTTCATCTACAAAGTTTGACCACGTAGGCTTCTATCTACGCTTTAGACCAATCAGCCAAGGCCACAACTTCCTTCTGAAACACTTTGGCTAGCTTAACCATTCGAGATCATATTAATTCAGTAGATGATGATGCGCGGGCACTTCCAGGATATTTGGAGAAAAACTGCTTTCTCAGATTATGGAGCTGTCGTTAAAACCTTCCCCTGCAGCTGGCATGTCGTATATTTTGCTTCATTTTAAAGGTGGCAACTTAAAGGTTCGATCACAGTTTGTATACTTCATCCATTCTTCTACTCTTCTAATTTGGATTAACAATCTTCACCAGGCATATATTCTCTGGGAGGTTGGTATCCATACTCGAGCAAAGCCAAAAAGGCACTAATGGTGTGCAGGAACATTGCAGGGATGTAACCTACTAAATAAATGTACACGGCAATAGTGAGAGCTTTAATCACACATGGGGCAGTGGCTTGGGACACAAGAGCTAATCTGAGTACTGCGAGGAAAAATCTCTAGAATATTCAGAAGCTAGCCTGTGCATTTATCACTGGAGCAAAGGGAACTAGCCCTACTGCTGAAATGGAAGTGATTCTTAATTTGACCTCACTGCATATTCAGCTGGAAAATTAAAAAGAAAGATATACAAAATTATCAAAGAAGGTATTATCAGAGAAATACCTCGATCAATTTAATTTGATGAAAAAAACTAGCACAGACAAGAGATTGTGATTATGTCGGATAGTCAAGCAGCTATCAAAGCGCTGAGTTCACATACAATCAGTTCGAAGATGGTTTGGAAATGCCTAAGCAAGCTAAATGAACTAGGCCATTTTATAAAATACACAGTAAACTAGGCCTTCTATGGGTCCCAGAACAAACTCGCATAGTAGTCACAAACAGACTTTTTGCTAATGTTTGGCCTGTTTTCTCGTTAATGATGGATCTCTCAATAAATTATCACAAAGAGCAAGGGATGCTGGTCCCAATCTCGCTGGTGGCCTGAACTCTGGAGCACTCCTCCTATTCGCACATAACTATAACATCGATATTCAGGATGAATTCTCCTTTCTATAGTGGAAGTCCCTAAATTGGTGGGATCGTCAAATCATTTTTGTCTAAGAAGCGCAATCCACCAATGGCATTGTAATCATGGGATTTTTCGCAACCCATCTAGTAAATTGTAATTTAATGTTTTAGATACAATAATTTGACTTAGAAATTAGTATTTCTCAATACTCTGTTAAGTTTTGGCTTGAGAAGCGTCTAATTGTCTGCTTACTTCCTGGTAGTTATTTTGGAATATGCTTAGACGACATCAAGGATATGGTCTTCTTGTTAACAATCTAATGCTCATTCAGATACTGATTCAGGAAATGTTCGATTTTCCTGTAAATAATTAAACACTGATTCAAACCTCGACGTTCTGGAAATAGCAGCCCTACCATTCCCAACACGAAAACCGTAAACAATGACTTTGTCATTATTCCGCTTTTGAAATTTGAAGTATAGATTTTCACATTATTAAATGGTAAGAAGTTAGTGATGTAAGTTACAATAACAATATTTCTTGTTTATTCTTTATTCTTATTCCTTTTTAATACGGTTTTATTTATTTTTCATTAACTCAAGAAGAAAATTTGATTATTATTGTAGCCTTTTGTTTTGCACAAAACTATAATAAAATTCTGAGAATTTAATAAAACGATACTGATGCTGAGATTCACAAACACATTTTATATAGGAAGATGTTTTGGAATAACTCAAAACATATTGGTTTTTGAACTAAAAGGAAGTAATATTTAAAATATATAGCACGAACTGTGGTGGATACTATTATTACTTGTAAATTAAATGTTGGTTAAAAAACTTTTAATATACGGTCCACTTTGACAAAGTTTTAATCCCTTTTATGGCCTATTCGTCTAATTCATAATATTCTTATTGACGTTTTCAAAAGAACCATTTTTTTTAAACCAGACTCAGTTTTTTTCTGGTTTAATTCAATCATTTGTTTAGATGGTAGTAGTAATGTTTGATGAAAAGTTATGACGTTTATTAAAAAATTATAACCGCGGTCGAGCTTTTTTGTTACAACTAAGTGCAACTAATATCTCACGATATTGTCACATGACGATCTTGCATAAATAAAACAATTTCTTTAATTGGCTTTGTTAACGTTGACAGTTTAAACATGCACTATAGATACAGAAGCGGAATCTCCATTTTGGAATGTAATATAGTGGACAGTTTAGGTATTAAAACACTTGAAACTCACCAGACCGTTACCTAAATACCACTCAAATAGTTTTTCTTACTTCTTTTCATTAGACCAACGCTGCTTGTAACTCATTTACTTTACAATACTAACTAATTCAATTTCCCCATCAGTTAGCCTTTTTTGTTACAGCTTCAATCTCTGTTTGTAGCCTTTTAACACACTGGTGTAATTAATTTATTGATAATTTGTTGTTTTTGGTGTATTTTTATTGTAATATGTCTAATTTTGTGGAAAACACTGTGTAGTTTAATAATTATTTATACATAATTGGTCTTTGTATCATAACAATTAAAATTTTATCCCAGGCAAGACGCAAAAATTACATAAATATATACATTTAATTATTTACCAAAAATAGGATCTTATTAAAAATGCATCATGAATCTGTACTGCTCTTGGTGATCCTTAAATCTCTTTAAAGAGACCGGCTTTTATATAAAAATTCTGGGATGCATTTTATAAAATGCACAAGCTTACTATAAAAATATTTCCTTTATTTCCGTACAAATATAAGACACAATAACCTTTCCAGCTCTTATACACGATGACTGGCATTGAAAATATATTACGTTTTTTATGATTATTTTACAATCAAAATGTGGTACTTAATAAATAAAGCCATCTGTGATATTCTACATGGTTTAAGTATTCTAAAGTGCCAGTTAAATGCATATTATTTTTCAAACGATGTATTATTGGTGAAATCTATTTCTAATTTTCCTCTCTATCAAATATACTTCCCACAAAATCAAAAATGTGCATGTTCAACATTAACACGTTGTTTTTCAACATGTGGATATGCGTGTTTGGAAAAGGAAAATATTGGAATAACTGATTATGCGATTGTTGCCAGGATTCATCCATTTATAAAATTTGAATTTAAAACGATATATAAAGAAATTAAATGAACTGTTACAGTTTATTCTATAAAGCGGAAATAATGAAATAAAAAATTGTTAGTGTAGCGTTGACATTGTTGAATATTATTTTGTTCAATTAATTATTCAGTTTATACACGGGTGATAATAAAGTGCCACCTTTTAAACAAAAAGGTAATTAAAGAACTTGTTTCATTACAGAGAGAACAAGTAAAATAATTGATGTTTTTATTATTCATAAGCTGCTATCAAGAGCCTTTAGTAGATTTACATACACTCCTCAGCATTAGAAGTGGATATTAAGAAAATTTTAAATTTTTTGTTTGTTATCTTTAATAAGCTAAAATCGAAAAATAAGTAAAAATTTATTACTTCGTATTTTGGTGTGCTTACCGAAATATATTTTTTGCTGAGCAAATAACTACCGAATGTACAGTGTATGTACAGTGTAATTTTATAGTATTTTATTAATATTTTATGATAACTTGTGGAAACTTCGATGTCGAAAGACGCACCCAATATTATATCCATTACATGGTGGAGGATCCTGCTGTGTAAGCATATTGTTTCTGATGTATCGGAATATCCAGAAATATTTTATGCTTAATATTCCTGCTAAGCAATTTTTCTATGATCTTCAGTACAAGTGACACATTTATCCGCCTCAGGGACTCTGCCTTATCCTGGTTTGACAAGTTTAGGTTTAAAGGCCAATCTTATGATACCTAAGCTATTGGTGTATAACCTTATTCCAGTTTCGCTTCTAGAATACAGTCGGTGCAATTTTGTACGAGCTACGATTGAGAATTTAGGGTTTCCCCTCGTCGATTGACGGATTTTTGGTCTTTAGCCTTATACTTTAGTCTCAGTTTTGTTACTTTAAGGGGATTCTAAATATTTCTATTCTTTTTGGATACATGCACGAGAATTAAGAGGCGCCAAGGCAAGTTTTTGGATCCAACCACAAAACGGTTTTATTAGCATCCGTTCATCTTGTGAATAAACCTGCTCGGATGAGAGCACTTGCTATGTCGCTGTATTTTCGGAATGGTTTTCTCACAAAGTTTTTTTACCCTCAGTTCTTGCTTTTTTGGGACTTCTGCTTTGGGTATCGAACAGAGTCTGCAGCTCTGCTCAAGCCACTTCCTTTTCAAAACAGTCGCTTATTGCTGCCTTCCACTGATTTTAATAATTTTTTACTTCTTAGGTGCTATTTATTTCCACGAGTTGGGCTGAAAATAAATCTCAAGTTTCCCAGTTCCCCAGAGCTAGCCATCTTTCTGCGGTATGGTTTGCGACCCATTTTATCCCCTGTGCATTTCCTGTCTTTTTAATTTCATGAAGGCTCGATTTAGTGAGACAAATCTATTACTATTATATTTATATTTAATGAATTTTATCAACCCTTACTGTGTAGAAGTCATATTAATATTTCTATTTGATTAATAAAAAGAGACATTTTTATAGTTGGCTTTGAAATTTTGAAAAATATTTCTTACAACTTAAGAGATCAATCTGTTATTGCAATATTTATCCAATATTTTTGCAGAAGTATCTTATAAATTGAAGAGATTATTGTCATTGTATGTTGTTTCATATTTCTTGGTCTGTGTAGCATTTTAAAAGCACTAAATAAACACTATTTACTAATGTAACTTGCTTTGAACACTTTACTGAATACACAATCATTGTTCGGATTTATATACACACCACAAAACAATATGTATGAGTACATGGAATCCCTGCTAACTTGATATAGCCGGTAGTATTAATTAGAAAATATTGTTATTTTTATGAAGGATACTTTGTAAAAGATGGGATTATTGAGTTAAATTCTCAAGTGCAAGCAGGTTTGAAAGTAATAAACTCCACTATATTTCATTGCTAGATAATAAAAATGTGATAAAATAGTTTAATAAGAAGGGAAAGTTTTTTTTTCTTAATATCTCTTTACATGGTTTTGTAAAAGTCTAGAAAATATTTTTATTCTTTTTCAGATCTTTACCTGAGATGGAAGGATTAAGTAAAGAGACTGTGTTCACATCCTGGATGGCTAAATTCGATTGTATACTTAAAGGTAAATATAAATGTTATAAATAAAGATTTTATATTATAATTCAAGGATACATATTTCGACGATAAATGATTTATTCCGTGTATTTCCATATAAAAATCGTTTTGATAACAAAGTGCTGGAAACAATTGTACGCAAAATATTTTTTGGTGTGACGCATAAAGTGTCTATTAGTTATTTACGTGAATATGAATCATTTTCAATGGATAACTCCGATTGTGACAATGCATAACTCAATAAATTATAATATCATTTCCGAAATTGAATTGGTTAACTATGCAGTTATGAAAATGAAGTTATACGTGAAAATGAATTTAAAGTTCGTCGCATTTCTCTGATATAGTTAAAAACTTTATAAAATTGAATATAATATAAAGCACATAGTAAGGGTTAGTACAATAAATTTCATATAAAAATCTCTAAATAATCTTGGAGTAACGCTACTCAGGGTTCCTAGGCATACAGGAGTGAAGGGTAATGGGAGAGCCGACTCTATGGCAAAAAAGGGAACGGAGTCCGAGTTTTTTGGGCAGGAACCATTTCTTGGCATAGCGAAAAGTACCGCCAAAGACATTCTCTCAAGTTCGGCAGCAAAGGAAACCCTTCTATATTGGGAGAATATACCGGGAACACCCACTTGAAAGCGTTCATATCTCAGCAAAACAGCACGGCTCCTGGAATGGGGTAGAAATTACCTACGCGTTTTAACTAGACTGCTGACTGGACACTGTCGTCTGAGGAAACACCTGAAGAAGCTTCATCTTAGTGATACTTTGGACTGTAGCTACTGCAGAGTGTCTGCAGGCTCCGCTCGTTTGGTTTCCTACAGCTTGAGCCCATCGCCAAAATCGATCTTGAACTTCGTTAAGAAGGGTAGACTGGATGGCGAATCGTAACCCTTAGGGATGAGCCACCTTAGGGATGAGCCTGTGACAGCACATTTCAATTATCAAATATCATTTTCAACCCACATCAAAAATATTATAGCATTAGCTAATCGTATGATAGGTTATATAAAGACAAACTGCTTACTTCACTAATATCGACACCATAAAACTTCTATATTACCTAATTTTTTTATTATTACAATGTAATTGATACAAAAAATCCTTAATTTCCAAAATGATTTCTTGGTTAAATACATTTATTGGTGAGTGATCCTTCAACAGCTTGTAGGACGGACTTTGATTCTGACATTTAAAAAAAATGTTTGAACTCACACAAGCCATTTTGTATTGCAAAAGCCTAGGCAGTGTAAACTATATCTGGCAATTTAAATTAAATTTAAATTTAAAGACAAAAAATGCTGGTCCTGTTCCATCCTCACACTTTAACAAAAAACACCATATATAAGCATCGTTAATTTTTTTGGTTACCCGGTCTATCAAACTCAAATATTTAATCTCGTTAGATCACATGCACTAATGTATCAGTTTTTAATTTTCTTAATAAAATATTTTCTGATATCCTAGATATATTGGCTTGTTTGAATCTGTCTATATTATGTATATCTATGACCTATTAATTGAATAACTTAACTAAATTATTTTCAAATTTATGTGAACACACATAATTCGGATGATATAATAATTTATTCATTATTGAGGAATATAACAGGGAATAAATTACAATAATAGTTATTTAATCAACAAGTATATTAACAGGGGCGATTAACAATGGAAATATTTTGTTCGAGATGGTTCAAACAACAATGAAAGGAATATTCGATACATGTATCGAATGAAGATTATAAAAGACTAAAAGAAAACAATAGATAGGCAAAACTGATAAGATCTCTATGTGATACATGTTTTTAGCTATAGAGTAGGTACTAAAGATAAAACAATACGTTTAGAAGCTTTTTGCTTTCAACGTCTTTCTCAATCCCAATTCTGTTTAAAGTTTTTAAAAACATTAAAACGCTCAATAGGTATTCAAGTTCAGGTATACAATGAGATTACACTACTCCCTCTGAGGTGAGGTAGTATAAATATGGAGATCGCTAAGAATTTTAATCTTTTTTGCTGATTTTTTACGGTTTTATATTGATTCATTTTAAATATAATCATTTTCCTTTTGCGTTTATCTACGATTTGCCTGACCACTAATTGCTGTTGGACGTGGATTTTTATTTATAAAACAACTACCTTCTACGTTTTTTATGGCGATTTTTGAATAAAATGAATGCCACGACCTAAAAATAAACTACTTAGTTGAAAGGACATTTCATTCGGGTAAAACCATGTTTTGTTACTCCGTCGTGAAGTTAATTCACACATTTCTTGTTTCTAAAGCTTTAGTTTCTGGAGTGCATTTTCTTTTACATAATCAAGTTATTTTTTCTAGGATTTCGTTCGTTCTTGTGAAATGTAATTGTATAGTTTTTATTCGTACTTGATTTTTCACTTCAGTATATTTTAATTTTAAGCCACATTTGTTGTTGAAACAAGTGAATTCATTATGTAATTTTTATTTTCTGCAAAGCTTTAATTTGTTTTTTGTGGATTTTTGATTTTTTGTATATTATCTATTTTAATTTTGGAAGTTCATATCAACTTCTTCCAAAACATCCCTCAAAAATATTTTGTTGTCACTGACTTTTATTTTCAATTATTAATACTATATGTTACCCTTTTAGTGTTTTGTACTCATTCAAAATTTATTATTTGATGGATACAGATAATATTATTTTCTTGACTTTTGTTCCGCATTTCTGTGTGATATAAATCCATATAAATCTTAAATATTGTTGGATTTCACACTCCCCCTTGTCTTAATCCTCTCCGTATGGTATCCTCCTGATCTTACAATGTTTGTTTCCAGATTTTATCGGTTTTATAAAGATCTTTAATAATTATTTCATTAGGCACTCTTACTTCTTTACTAATATTTTAGTTATAAACAACACGGTTTGTAATGTTTTTTGTTTACAAAAGATAAAAAGCTATTTTCATGCGAGTTAAATTTATTAAGTTAAAATTTTAATAAACTCTTTTTAATGAAATATGAGTGCCATTAGAAACTCGATACAACAGACGGTATACTATAATGTTACACAACCAAAACGCCACGGTTATCCCAGTTTGACTCCAACGCAAAAAGTATTCGATCATGAAAAATAATACTAGATTTTTTGCGTTAAATGCTTTGACAATATATAAAAAATGAAATGGAAATCTACTACAGGATATATAGTATAGTACTTACTAAATTGATATTACATTTACTTTTTTACATATAACGTCATTAGAACAAATGGATAGAATGGGAAGAATGAAAAGTTTAATACATTACATGAAAGCATTTTCAGGAGCTCCTAAAAGTTAGCTTTCGGCTCTTTCGAAATAGTTGTCATTTACGAAAAAGATAAATTTTTCTACTTGTTTAGGTCTTGATAAAATTTTTGTATATCAAACCCTACTCTTCTTTATTTCTCTTAAAATGTTCACACCTTATGGTTATCATCTATATTATATGCACTAAAATAAAAAAAATATTATCTGCGATAAAAATACACATCGCAATAATGTTGTTTTTATCCAATAATTTGTTATCGCCGATATTCGCCGATTGCCAAAAATATGCGTAGTTTAAAATATTGAATAAATATTGAATATAAAAATAAGCTTTGATATCTTTTATATTAACAAAATTCGTGCGTTGTTATGATTAAAAACGTTCTTGAGCTACAAGTTTAACCCATTCTACTTCCATATTTTGTATATAAATTCATCGAGTAATTAAATAATAATAATAATAAAAAAGCATGGTATAATATAGTAGGAAAAATGTAAGCACCAGAAAGAGGTAAAGAAAGAAAGAACGGAAGGGAAACTATAGGCAAATATAAAGTGAGGAAGCTGAAGCAACTTTCATCCAGCAACGTTGCATACTCAAATAAAAGAATAAATTACGCTCATTCAATCTGATATCTCACATCTCAATCAAAAGTAAATCCTGCTTTTTTTCTAAAAGCGAAATGACTGCTGTACATTTTCATAATCTATAATGTCAAATATCATACAAGATATTGTAAAAAACTTACAGCATACCATATTTACCTACTGCTGTACTGATCCTGGTATATTCCGATGACAGATGACATTGACATGATAATTCATAAATGTGGAACAAAAGACCAAGAAGGTAGGCATTATACAAAAGAGTAAAATATTTAGGATTTGGATTCATGATAGAATAAGGAGCTTCGGTTTATCGAAAGGATATGGGAGGAAAACCCAGCGGAAATAAGATCTTTGAGAAAAACTACGCTTAAGTGGAGGGTCAATATTAGAGAGGATACAACAGATATTGAGATTAAGTTTATGAGTAGAGATTTGAAAAAAATTGTTTTAAAAAATCGCAATAACTAAATTTACAAACCCCTAACTAGAATTTTTATTTTGTACTTTATTTTATCCCATTTTATGAACCTATTACCCACATTTCATGTTGGAAAGTATTTAAGTTTCGATAGTAAATCAGTCGAGTTTAAAATTTGATTGATTTAAACGGTTTGACCGAGTTTATTTGATTAAAATTTTAAGACAAATTGATTCGGACTATTGTTTGTTTAGTTACAGACGAAGACTCGAAAAGGCCATCCAGAATGCAGCAAAATTTAAATTCGGAACTAATTTTATCCAAAGAACAATTATATGATATGTTTCAACAAATTCTTGGAGTAAAAAAATTTGAACATCAGCTGCTGTTTAACGCCCTATTGGTAAGTATTTTGTATCGTGTAAATAAAAATTATTAAAGCACGTGTATTGATTTATTAAACTAATCTAAATTGCATTAAAAAATGCACGTGTGGAATGTGTAGAGCTTTTATTAATCAATAATTAATTTCCCAAGGCTAAACACCATTTTTTTTAAATGCAATAAAGGATTCAATTACTCATAACTCTTTCACACCCACGCTATGTAGTTTAATTCCTAGTTATTACCAAACAACAAAAGTTTATAATAACATATCGAATTCAAACCAAATTATAGGATTATGAGAAATCAAAGCGGAACGAATAATTTTTTATCGAATTTCCCATCGAAAACATTTCTATTTAAGCAAATAAAATTTTTTTAATGTTATTATTGTTTTTTCAATATACAAATAATTTTATAAAATTTTATTAAATTATAAAAGCATTCTGAGATACGTAAAGATAAAAATAATTTCTTTGAACAATTTAAGAAACGAACAAAGAGAATTTTCACGGTCACTTTCAAGCAGATCGATTCTGGCAATTTACACCCCATTAAAAAAGAATAGTCTTCTCAAATTAGATGGATGGGAAGCTTTCAACATCGAATTATTTTTTTGTAACTAACCATTAGTATAGAAGTCTGATCAATATTTAAGAAGCTATGAATACTTTTACATTTTTTATCATTCACTTAAAAATCTAGGACTTAACTAACATTGGAGATTTTTGGCATCGACTTCGGTGTTTTGGGAAATAAATAAATTATCTGATATAAATAGTGTAAAAATCTTGCATTAAGAGTTTTTTATTGTTTGCAAAGACGGACATGCTAGGTAGTTGATTTATCCTGTTAATTTATGTGAAACATTTGTGACCACCTTGATATTGACAAAATAAAAAAAACATCCTTTATGTTGGTTATTAAAAACCAAGACCCGTTAAATAAAGGGATTTTTGAGATCCGCTGAACAGCCCGATCCACTGCGGCATCTCGGTCTGCAACCCAGTATGGTTCAGTAGATATACACTGTAGTTGTAAGACCCATTTTGCTCGGTGTGGTGGCCCAAGGTCAATCAAGTGGGGGCATGTCACACCCTCACCGGCGTTCAGCGCCTGGCCTGTCTAACCATCACTGGAGCAATGCATGGTACTCCAACTGCAGCCGTGGAAATTCTGTTGGGTTTGCCCCCTCTAGATTAAGGGAGAGGCAACTATGGCCTCCCTTAGGCTTAAATGGAGTGGGTCCTGGCGGAAATCACCCCATGAAGACCACACCAAGATAGTGAACATCTTTAAATGGTGGCTGATGTCATGCCCAAAACTCCCTCTCAACCCCATAGCTATACGACATCTTTGTCGTCCACGGAGCAAAGGGTTGCAGCTGGCTGTTCCAGCGACCATATTTGGTACACTGACGGGTCCAAAATGGAAACTGGAACTGGTGCTGGTGGATATGGGGAAAACCCAGGTGGAAACATTATAATCCACTAGGGCAATACACCTCAGTATTCCAGGCAGAAATATTAGCGATTGACGAAAGTGCTTCGGAGAGCATGTGGAGGGGACTCAGAAGAGTGCACGTACGCATCCTTTCTGACAGCCAAGCGTCGATTAAAGCACTCACTGCTCCTGCCATTTCATCAAGGGTGGTACAGGACTGTGAATAACTTCTCTGTGAATTGGCAAAACACAAAAGGGTTACTCTTGAGTGGTTGCCAGGAAACAAAGGCATCGAGGGAAATAAAAACGCTGACGCGCTCGCCAAGAAGGGCTCTCAAACACCCTTCGTGGGACCTGAGCCGGCAGTTGGCATTTCCAAGGCTACCTTCAGGAAGGCCGTCAATGAGTGAGTATGGAAACAAACTGCCAGAAGGGCTCGAACGCATGGAGGCTACACCAGACTCAACCTCTCTGGGGCTGAAGTCCCGAATAGGGCCTTTCCTTGCGAACGACTGGTCAAAGACCTAACGACCCTCATTAGGGAACTAGGCCTGTTTGACTAAATTCTGGGCCCTCTGGGGAGCACAATAAACCACATAGGCTTCCGTGCTTGGGGCTTACACATGTTGTAACATCAACATCCCCTTCCCAGATAGTCTATCTACAATCTACTGCGGTGTTTGCCATAACAAAATTTCAAGCTGTTGTCAAATCAACTGTCTTAATCCTACTTATTCTGTCGACACATTTTTAGAAATCGATCAATCATTCTTTATTTGAATTCGTAAGACTACGTTTTCTTACATTCTCTTTGTTTTATTCTTGGATTGTATAAAAAATAAATGTTACTGTATTAAATTTATGACAAACGGAGATCGAGAATTTCTTTCAGTAAACGAATTGAACTATAAATAGGACAACATCATATATACCTTAGTGTAATTTTGTTTTGAAGTCATCGTCTTTTTTACATAAAAACCGATTAGAATGGTACACTAAATAGTCAATCAGGCTGATATCAATAAAGTAATTTTAAAAGAAATTTATATTTTGAAACATCTTACATGGTTCTAAAAAAGTATTGCCAATAACCTTATATACATTAAACATTAATTTGAAACTCCAAGTTTCACGTACAAAAATGATTATTTCTTAAATTAAAAATTTCACGGCGAGTAAAAGTTATTAGTCACACCAGTAAATAGTGTCGACAAATGTGTAGTTATTATCTTGTTTGTTTGGAATATCACGTACAAACTTCTATCTTAAGGAAGTCCTACTGTGAAATTAAACGAATGGTAATTTTCTCTGAGTAAAATACTTTTAAAGAAAAATTATTATTTTCCCGTAACTTTGAACTTATTTCTGAATAAATAAATTATATGTTATTAGTTATATTATCGCGTTGTTTATAAAAAGTTCTACTACGTCTACTTTTTAACCAATAAGATGCCTTAATTTTGTCTAGTTACCATGGTAACTAAAAAAGTTTCTGGAAAGTTTTTCGTGGCGCCACGATATTTCAGTGGACATTTTTTGACAGCTGAAATCATAGAAAACCCTGAAACATCAACGTACAGACCATGGTACAGACGTTTAAACTAGTAATTATAAAGCTTTGTGACAGATGTCAGATTGGATTAATAATTTTTTTTTGGAATTATGGTGTGAAATTTTTTTACCGAACACCACTCAAGCTTAAATTATTCCGGAAATAATTTAAGCTCTTCTGATATTATAAGTGACAATAAAGCATATATCTTTCTCTATAGAATGTATCGATATTGATAAATCATTCGTATATCCAAAATGTCTACTATTTCGAAGCATATCAGTTTGGTACATCTCAGACCAACTTTTTTCTTTATTTCAGCTTGATTCAGCTGATGAACAAGCAGCTGCCATAAGAAGGGAGTTGGACGGCAGAATGCAAAAAGTGGCTGAAATGGAAAAGGTGAGTTTTTCACAAATTTTTTCTTGCCCAATATCAAATAGACGAAAAGACATAGAATAACCAATCTAGTTTTGCATTAAATTATATAATGTTTGAACTAGGTATGTAAATACAAGCCCCTAGTTCTGTTTACTTTACAGGATTCAATTTAATAGACTTATTAAACTATTAAATCGTTATTAAGGCATTATCCAGCTTCTAGCACTTAGCTTTTCTTCGTCTGTTGTCCGAAATATGTCTTAAAAGACTTTAACATCCACACAAAATGTGTTTAGATTTTTTGTCTACCTGAAAAAATTTGCACAGAAGGCTATTTGCCTGTTTTAGCATTTGCATATGCTTGTGAGGTTTGTTGTTCCCTATTGAGATACCTATCAGTTTCCTTATATGTCTTTTTTGCTTCAAAAGATAGTTTGTTAGTTTTGACGCCAGAGCTGTACATACAACTAGTCTTTTATTGATGTATTTAGGTCAATTTTCACCACCTAGCTCAAAAAAGTATTTATTTTACAAAATCCACTGAAAAAATACCAACTTGAAGAAATTAGATTTTGTATTTTTTAATTAATTAAAAAAATGTTGTGTAGAACTTATTGTGTTCGGCATTAAATTATTGGAGATGTTTCAGTCGGCTAGTACATTTCTCTCTCTATAGCATTTTATTGCTCGATGTTTAGAAAATTTCTTTTTGCACTATTTAATTGTGTTCGTACACATTTATTTTTCACCTTCTCAATTAATCGATCTTACAGCTGATTTGTTGACAAAAAGATCTTACTTTTTTTTTTCTTTTTTTTTTTTAAAGGAAAAATGTTATCTATAGATTGTTTAAAGACGAACTTCCACTATCTATATATTGGAAACTACCCATACAATATTGGTGAAAATTGGTATATGTGGATTAAAGACTGTGGCGAATTTAGTGAAAATATTTTATATGTACCGATATATAAATACTAAGAAGCAACTTGATTGAAATCTACAGGGTGATTCATAACTATTGGGACATAGGCTAAGGACAGATTGTTTGGACCATATACCTCAATAAAAAACTGCTGTGGAAAAAGATAAATATCGTTAAAGTTGATTATTTAACAATTATAATTAACATTTTGTTACAGTGGGAGCCCCGTGGAGGGTTTCCGATGATAAAATCGACTGGTAAATTTATTAACCAAATTTTTTAGTGATTTCTATTAGAAAATATAACCTAACTGTCATTTCTACGTAATATTGGTACTCTCGTTTAAACACGATATTTTCATCTGCTTTTGAGAAAAACGGAAAGAAAATTCAAGTAATTGACAAAAGAACTTGTATCTTAAAACTTTCCCATTTCGACGATAAAGCATAAGTAATAATTTTAAATAAAAATAGCAAAATCAAATTAAAAGTTCTACGTGGCCTCCTCCTACTTAGATGTCTCTTCTAATTCTATTAATAAAGAACTTTCGAACTTCAAAGAAAATATTATTCTGTTACTCCCTCTGCCAATCCATCGTTGAGGAAACACTTAAATGATTTCTAGCAACTAATAGAAAATGAAGTTGAGCTCCATCCTTATCACTAAAAATAATTTGCAAAAACATAAATAAGAATCTTCATTAAGAATCTTCATTTAAATTTGGAGGCAAAACACCACTATAATGGCAGAACTGTAACCGCGTGGGAGATCTCTTGGAATCAAATTTTGAACAGGAATGATGTCATAAGGGTGTTGCTTTTGATTTTTTACGATTCTAATAATAGACGACTGACTTACTCCTTTTGCTGGTGATAAATAACGTGAACTTCCTGTAGGATTTTCATCTATTCGAACCAAAATTTCAACTTCTTGATTGGTCAAATTTGTTTCGGACGACCACCTTGATTTTTATTGTGAAATGACCCTGTAAAAATGTTCTTGTGCGTATATACAAATCATATTCCGCGTTTAAAATGTATCTTTCAAATTCAGATTTGTGATACCAACATCAACAAATTAAGATAAAAATCTCTAATTGAAATTTTTTTTTTATTTTTTCTAAAAAATGGTGTGTACAATTCGTGTCACTATGAATGTTTTTGCAGTACTCGTGCTGTGCTTAATTCACCACCTCGTAGTGTTTTACAATATTTTATACTAGCAACACGCCAAAACACACAGCATTAATTAAATAATATTTAAAATCTCGTTCATATACTCTGAACTGTACAATTGTGTTTTTATCGAAAACGGATGAAAGTATAGTGTTAAAATAAAAGTAGTAATATTTTTTATGAATAATGTTTTTGTCATATTTTATAATAAAAATCACTAAAAAGTTTCTTTAAAGAAAGTTGTCTGTCGATTTCATCATCAGAAATCCCTCACGAGACTTCCCCTATAAAAAATGTCATTACTTACATTAAATAATATTGTCAAAAAAATTAAAATAAAGCAATAGAAAAGCAAAACAAAAAGAGAAAGATAAAAATAATGTAACCCACCAAAAAGGCTTAAAGGGTAAAAAATAAAAATAAGAAGTGTACTAAGAACGGAAATTTTTAAAGAAGAAAAAACGGAAGGAAAAAGAAAGTAGGAAGGCCAAAGGAAGATAGTCAAGAAAATAGTGAGAAAGAAAAAGAAAAAGTGCATGGAAAACAAACTAAAGCATAGTTTTGGTAACAAGAGGAGAAAACGAGTTACAGAAGTTAGTACAAAGAACGGATAAAGCAGCATGGAAAATGGGATCATACATAAATGACAATAAAATAAAATACATGTGGACAAATGAAAAGTCAGAAGATAAAAATAATTTAAAAAGGTAGAAGGAATAGCATATTTAGGTACAGTAATAACACGACACCCAAATATTAAGCTATAATAATGGCTGGGAATTAGCCATATTTAGCCCAAATAATCAGCCCTTGACCCGTGTCCCGATCGTTATAAATCACTCTGTGTTAATGTCGTAAAACGAAGTATGATTTTCTTTTTTGCTTGAATTTGTATAGAAAATAATTATATAATTGGTTTCTTCTTCGCTGTTGGCATTTTTTCTAAAAAATTGCTATCAATAAAAAAGTCTCAGCATTCCCAAATAACATAAATGCATTTCATTTCGATCGATAAGTAAGAGATATCTAAGCATTGTTCGAGTTAACTCTAGAGGATTGTGTTCGGAGACGGATCCAATTTTTGCACAAAAGTTTAAAAGTTTGTTTGTTTGACTTGCGTGTTGAATGTAAATATTTCTGTTAATGATCCTGATTGTAGATTGTAGCTTTCGGAAGCAAGGCGTGATCGATTTCAGGAAATTGTTTTATCGGTACATAAGCAATATCCACTAGATACTCGTTTGTAAGAAGGTGCATCTACTAAGATGTCATAATTTAACTGTTTGCTCTATGCAGTATTGTTGGATAATCTAAGATTAATTTACCTCTAGTAAATATTCTCCCCATTTTTTTTAATTATTTGAGAAAACCCAACAGCAAGTATTTCCTTACATACTATACGCTACTACTACAACAAACTACTACTACATTTTGTTGTTTAATCCTGCAGTTCTAAAGGCTCTAAATTGTTATAAACCTGATTTCAGATTATAATTTAAATAAACTAAAACCAATAAACAACTATTTGAACGAAACGTTTATTTAAAAAGTTAACTTTTAACTGCGCCGATTTTCGCTCACTTTCTTGAGTCTTTTCGCGAAAATATTAAAAATTAATTACAAAACTTTTTATAAGAATTTTTAGGTGTCTAAAATTCTAAGATGTAAACTGCTGGCAAACTATAAAATGCCAGGAATTTTACGTTTTGCTGCGTACCCTTTGTGTTTATCTAGTATCATAAATTGTTTCCCAAATTTTTCTTATGACTTACTGGAATATCTTGAGATGTTACACTTATGTTATACACATACAGCATATCGGATTTCTAAGTTCTAAAATCTAATAAAATTCTTTACATATATATTTTTCATTTATCTGATTACAGAACTTAGAAAAAGTTTTACAAAATTCCAAACATACACGTATTGATTTTCCTTTTAAGACGTTTCACTGTCTAGTTTATCAAGGCTGAATCATTTGGAACCTAGCCAAAGTGACGCTGACAAAGCTTGACTAGATGTCACATAATTTTTTGCAGTTTAATTTAGTCATTACGAAAATTTATATTATAAAACTATTTAAATGATGATCCTGTAAAATATTATTTTATTGCTGCTTTTTATTGAAAAATAAGTGATATTGTAATGTTTTCAATATTAATGTTTTAATTGTAAATTTACTTTTTAATCATGTTATGAAATAGGAGCAGTTAAATTAATTATACTTCACCCAGTTGTTTTGTGGAATTTGCCCATTAAATACAAAACAAAGCATCAACTAAAATTATGTTATATTTACAACTGTAATTAAAAATTCACAAACGAAACCTACATCATTAGGATGACAAGAAGTGAGAAGTGACAAATTACCTAAATTTATCCTACGGGGTGATATTATAAAATGGTTTCAAACAATTTCTTTTTCAATTGAAACAAATTATCCATTTCTCAACTGTGCCACAAACTTTTATTGTTATAATTATGTAAATATAAAGGTAATATAATAATGATATGATAATATGATAATGATGTAAATATAAAGGTACCTACTAGTTTCGGCTTACAATAAGGCCATTATCAGACTAAAAAGGAAATGATACATTTTTTACTTATTCTTGTAATGTACAAATCTTTGCCTAACGTCTCAGCTATCCTTTTAAAGAAACAGTCAAAAAGTTTTGTACTTATTACGATTGAGTATAGTAATGATATTTATGTGGTCTTTTAAATATTTGACCTATATTTTTTGACACGCCAACAGCTATAAAAAATAAATAAATCTTTAAAAATATAAAACGAAGCGGAGTATGAAACCCAATTTCCTCAACGAAACAATGTAGAAGCTTAAGCATAATATCCAAAGATTAAAGATCTTGCGTTCTCTTTTATGTGTTACCATTTCTAGTAAAGGCACTAATTGAATAGAGTAAAAAATTATCGATCGTTTGATAAAATAGCTTTAAGAGAATACTAATAAAATACAATTCATGGTACTTTGCCTGAACTTATGCAATATGTCAGTTTTCAAGAGAGAATAATTTTCGACTCAGCATAAGCTTAAAAGTGTTTTATTAATTAATTTGTAGGACTAAATATAATAGAAACTGTATTTCAAGCAAAAGTTTAACCTTAACAAAGGAATGCAAAGTTTATCAGTGGGAGTTTCTAGCGTTTTGAATTACCCTTTAGTAGTATGCGAACTAGAGTTAAAAAGAACTACATTTAACAGAGGTTGTTTGTATACGCATATAATCAAGCTGGTAATGATAATTTCTATTTTAGTTAAATTGAAGCTCTAAAGACTTGGATAAAAAATTCTTATATTTAAAATATACCCTGTTTATTAATTAACTTGTTTATAATAAAGTGATGTTTTAAAAACAAATAAAAACAATTTATAACGAAAATAAAAATCTTTACCTTATAAACATAACGCCCACGTTGGTTGAGCTAACTGAATAATTCTCTTATTTAGTTTTTAATAAGCAAATGAAAAAATAAAATGTTATATAAAAGGGAAAAAAACTACAAAGTAATCTAAATATTGATCTTAATTTAGGTAGCTTTGACCTTTGAATATTTGATTTGCGACAATTATAAATGTTTTTTCTACAGTTCAATGTTTCCGAAATTCCAAGATTCACCGAGTGGAAATAGTGAAAGTTCGAGGTAAACTGGTTGGTTCATAAATGATAAATATTTTATTAATATTATATATCCAGATAAGGCCCAAACTACAATAATTGCATAAAAATATATCATAGGCTAGGGTTTCCCAGAAGGTCTACGGATCTTTCGCATTATTATGAATTATTATTTTTTTAAATTAGAGTGCCAGACATGTCTGGAAAGCAGTGCGCACTCTAAAAGCTCTAATTGCATATTTAATTTCTTTGTTTCAACTCCCAGGTTAGCAAAATCTAGTAGGACTAACTTGGCAATCGCTTACCTAGGAAGGATTAAAGAATCGGGAATGGGGTATTATTAAAGAATTGATGGGTGGTAGTGAATTGAAAAAAAAGTTAATTCAACTATAGATATAATTAAAAGAGAAAGTACATTGGGTTTGCAACAGAAGCTTCAAGCTTTACTGAAGTACTGCATCGAAAAGCGCATAAACAAATATTTATCAAATAAACAATATATTTTCTTGTTAAAGCTTAATAATCATTATATTATATCAAGTAATTATATGTGGGAGTCTTATAATACCATTTTAAATATTTAATAACTTGTTTTCACTTTATATTTTAACTGTATTTTCAATCTGTTCTTGTTCTCATAACCACTTAAACGCGTCCTAATTTTCCGACGCCTTCTTAGAGCCTCTAATGCCCACAAGGGAGCATTCATGCACGCTTACTTTGAAAAATACTGGCTTAAAGAATATATTTTGTTATACACATTTAATTATATGTAAATACATTTCTTTTTATTTACTTTGTTTATAGCTCGTTAAGTTGTTTTAGTTGATACAAGGCAAGTAATTTTTTTCTTTAAAGGCTCATGTAATGGTTTGAAATATTATTTAAGAATGATTTTTTTATCGGAAGCGTATCTTAATAGCGAGTTGTTTATAGGTGCAAACCAATGCCTTATATTAGTTTATGCAAGAAGTACAGGGTTTCTCATATTTTGACCCCTACTTATAGGAGTTAAAACAATGTTAAGTACACATAACGTTGCTTTTTGATATTTTCATAATTTATACCACCAACTTAAAAATCTTCCTTGCGGTAGATCATAATTGGTCTTATAATGTGTGTAAATAACCATAGAGTTATTTTTGCATTCTTCTACATGTATTAAAGGACAATGTGTGTGATATTCTTTTTTATTTTGAGAATTGCACTTTTTATTTGGGAACGTATCTCTGTTTTCGTGTTAACAAACATGTTCAGTGACTTACACACTTATTGTATCGTTAACAAACTTTTTAAGGCCGATTTAGAACCTAAATTTGGATAGTCTTTTAAAAAGAAAATACTTGTTACCTATATCATGAAATCTTCTGATGTGTATACTGTTAGTTGGTCTATCTTCTATCCTTATAAAAGCTGTTTATTCCCAATACAAGTTTTAATCAGATTTGCGACTTTACAGAAATAAGTGAAGCACATTAATTATAAAATAACTAATTAGATACAGTTTGTTTATCGTGGATAGTAAAATAGAACAATGGAAAATTGTTGAGATTGTAAAGTTTTATTTTCTTAAGTTGATTATAAAATTAACTGTTTGTTTTCCTACTTATTTATATATCTGAAACAGTAAGCAATAACTCGCTGTAGCTTGGTATTGGTAAACACTGAAATGTTCGTTCTTTAATATGAAAGACTGGTTTTCTTCAAATTTAAATTGGATTCTAGAAAAACAAATTGATAAAAAGGAAAAGGAGTGTTAAAAACTATTCCACCATAAATAATAATAATAATGTTAACAAATCTAAATCTGGATATAACCGAAAAGGTTTCCAGTGATAGTGATATGGGGAAAAACTGTCGTCAACTTATTCGTTTGGAATTTTACTACGGACAAACTGAATTGGAAAATATTCAGAGAACAACAAGGACTACGATGACCAAGCACAGATATATATCACCACCCAATATCGTCAGTGGTCAAAACAACACTACCGATAAAGCAGGGAGGAAGAGCTCTATGTGACATAATAGATCTACATAACAAACAGATTAATAAATTACGAGACCTCTTTATCATCAAATCACTGTCATCCAATTTACATAAATTTGTCATAAAAGCAGATAAGAATTATTCCCGCCTTAATTTAACAGATCCTTAAGTGGATTTAGAGATAATAACAGATGCTGAAAAACAAGTAAAATGAACCCAAAAAGCTCTACATGGTCGACATCATCAAGACCTAAACCAACCACACATCGATAAAATTGCACCAAATAGGTGGCGTGCTGACGGTACCTTGTTCCCAGAGATTGAAGGATTTATGATGGCTATTCATGATCAGGTTTAACAACTACAAAAAATTTGTTATCAAGGAGCAAACTATTACATCGGACAAGTGTAGACGGTACCAAAAAACGTCAGAAACTATACAGCACATAACATCAGGATGTTCAAACATAGCCAACATTTTGGGCAGGGACATCCACCAGAAATTGGCCAATAAATTTGAACTGCTCAATACCTATACACCATATTACAAATACAACCCACAGACCCCTCTAGAAGGCAGATTTTAGATAAAAAAGCTAAATCAGTGCTGCTAGTCGATGTTGCAGTTTCAAACAATAAAAATATTTTAAACAAATATAATGAATAGATAGCAAAGTACGCCGATCTTGCTATAGAAGTAGGACAGATGTGGCATGCAGAAAAAGTGGAGGTGGTATATCATCGTATCATCAACTGAACGCATCCCCAAAAGTTTTGAAGACAGCCTTAAAAAACCACTTTCATTGACTTGCAAAAAGCATCAATTTTAAATACTTGTTTATTAATTTTTAAATATGTAATTTTTGAGCCTACATCCCATTTGCATTTACTCTCGAGATAGGTAAATATTACCAGCAATTGCTGAGTGAGTGCATAAGTCTTTTGATAATAATAATAAGTTAAATTTGGCTGTTTTCGTCCCACTGATTGTTAAACTGTGATTTTATTTTTTATTTTTAAGTGGTACAGATGAAAAAATATTTTAAAAGAGTGCCACTTCACGATGTGGCATATAAATGACATTTTCTTTTGCAGAATCGAAAGCTAATGCCCAAGTTTGTGTTGAAAGAGATGGAGTCTCTTTATATCGAAGAATTAAAATCGTCTATAAACTTATTGATGGCGAATTTGGAGTCACTACCAGTATCAAAAGGATCGATGGATTCCAAATATGGGTTACAAAAACTAAAACGCTATAATCACAGGTTGCATAACCATAATAATCCATATAATGTGAAGCACATTTTGATGAATTATGTTACTTCTTTTAGATCGCAAGGATCTTTAGCAAAGCTAGAGGGAGATTCCGCAGATAGTGATACTCAGTTAACAAAGCTTGATGTGGTATTGACCTTTCAACTAGAGGTGAGATTTTTTTTATTTAACCATAAAACGCATGCTATAAATCTAGTTGAAGCATTTCTAAATTAATGTTAAAGAATTAATATAAAAAAACATGTATTATTTAATCTGTACATAAACTTTTGCTGTTGTGTTTTATTTCTAACAATAAATTATTATCGACGTTTTTTATGTAAATGATACAAATGATATCCAAGGCAAGTTCTCTGCTTTAATCTGTTGAAATCTAGGCGATCAAAATGATTACATCACGGTAACATAGTCTTGGAATGTATAACTTCCCCATAACTGCATTTAAGTTTATTTCAGCGCATGTATCCATTTGCTTTTTTATATTTTGATATTTACTATTAATTATGTGATGGTTTATATTTGCCCGGACAAATTAATCATAAATTTAAGAATACATGAAAGATAAAACTAAAAAACAAATATTTTATTTTTATATCATTTAAGAAATGTCGATAATTTGTAAGAATGTTCTAAATATTCATCTAGATTTATTGCATCAAATAATTTGAATTTAATAGAGGTACAAACTAAACATATATATAAACCATGCTTTTAAGTAACGTAAATTTTATTTTTAAACGTATTTAAAGTATATACAAAATGAATTTCCAGCAGCTGTAAATCAGTGGAGTTATGAAGAACATTTTGAAAAAAAATATTAATTTAACATATATGTACCTTGGATTTGTTTTAAATAAATTTGTCATAAAAAAGGTTCTGGTATAATAATTATTTTCCAATAAATTGCAAATTTATTACATGTAGCAAGTTTATAATGTTATGTTTTTCCTCAATTAACCCTGCTAATTAAGTTAAAACAAAAAATGTCAGATCACTGATAAGACCTGCATTTTTTGTTTATAAAATGGTGGTCCATATAGTCAATTATTATAAAGATTATAAAGATAGTCTCAACCTTCCTCTACGAGCTTTAAGACTGGATTGTATAGACTAAAAGTGTGATATTAAATTCCTAAATATAGTCGATAATGACCATGCAATACCAACAAATGTCTAGTTAGTAGCTAAGCAGTGGCAGCTTCTTTAGTTACAGATAATCCGAATATACTTCTTATACGGTTTCTGAAGTATATTTAGGTCAGACTGCAGTTATATGCCTTTAGACGTGCAGTCTAAAAAATTTAAAATGGATTGTCAGCTTTGGGCCAGCCATCTTGTTCCTTTCCAACCTCTGACTCCGTCAATCCATCTTCAACGAAAACAAAATACAAGTTGAGCACCTACTGTTAACAAAATAAATTTAGACTTCTAAGAAACACGATCGGATAAAACTTTCTTTTTGTTGAAAACTGTAACTAGCATTTTTTGGTGGAGTATATTAATAATTTTACTTTGATTGAAATTAATCTGTTGTTCATAGTACCTATGTGGGTAAAATATATTTGCTGTTTCTTTAAATGTAATCAACTGTGTTACTCTACATTTAGTAATCGATTAAAAAACTTTATGGACTCACTGATTTTAAATAAATGCAAGCATGCTTTTTGTATTGTAACAATTGCTGCTTAAGCACTTAAATAAGCTTATATTTACGTGTTACAGTGGCTTATTTACTCAATATTGACTGGTCAATAATTTAACAGTTTATGAAATAAATATTAAATTATTCATGTGGTAGTAAATCCAGTAACACTATAAAACATTAGTGCTTTTGCATGTTTAAAGTACTTTAATGAAGGAAAATTATCGAAATGTATATTACCCGAAACCTTCGCCATTTTTAATAATTTGCTGCGAAATTCCCTTTCCGATGGTTATTGTTAATGTCAAATAAGAAGCTAAAATTCTCTTTCTGTATGGCTAATTTTTGACTGTGCAATAATATATTGTACATATGTTCGATGTTTGTATCAAAAGCATCCGAATAAAGATGAAACGCGTTCCATTCATGCAAAACAATTTACTAACAATCGCTTTAATTTACCTTGGAGGGTTCGACTAGTTTAGCATATGTCATCTCCATGCTCAGTGTGTATTGTGTTTATGTTCCTAGCATATTTGTATATTAGGTACATACTCTGTACGATTTATCTATATTATCTGTATTAAATTAGCACTTTGTTTAATAAGGAGCATTTTTTTATTTGTCCGTGTTTCCTATATATATTATGTTTAAAAAGTAATTTCGGTATTATTAGATAAAATTCTCATTTATTTCCCATGTAGAATTTGTTAGTTACAAATGAACAAAGTTAAATTATGTCAGTAAATTACTTACAGCAGAAACTTTCCGTTAATGGCACCGGCGGCTTTTTTATTTTCATTTTGTTTTCAAATATAGTAGTAAAACAGATCAAATTAACACCGGAAACTTTATAAAAGTATTGTAATTTTTAGTTTCAACATTTCTAGTCAAGTTAATCATTTATCGTTAATAGAAATTGAAAAATATTTTTACACAACTATGCTCTAAAATCCCAAATAATGATTATACAGTAAGGAAATTAAAGCTTTAGTGTTAGAAATTTTTGATATATCAAAATAAAATAATAGATTTAAATTTTTCCTCCATCCAAAAAAAACAAATTACATAATCAGTAGTAAAAACAAAAATACTACTTAGTTTGGTATATTCTATCATGGTGGGTTTCAAGAATACTTTATAAATTAGGTTTTAGTGTACCTAGTTGATTTTATTCAGGTAAATTCAACAGATAAAAAATGGTTTTTAGTAGCCAGTTCCAAACTTATGTTTAATGGTTTAATCCAGAAGAGTCTATTAAATATTATTTTTATCGTATTTTAACAAACTAGGGCAGGATTTAAAGATTAGTCATTCTAATTTTGTAGCTCATTTCAAATTTCAAATTGATAGTTAAGGGTTTTGTTAGAACGATCAATCTCTTAAAAAATCCCAATAGAAATTACTTCTTCAAACTTTGCAGAGCCTAGGTTGTGATGGCGATAAATATTCTTGATAAATTATCGTTTTGCTGGAAGTTTAGTTGAAAAATACTTATTAGGGCTGTTTGTAGAGACGTTAGGGATGTAGTTTCCCATCAAATTGAACATGAAATTTAATTAATTCGAATAAGCGAAATAAACGAACTTCAATAGTTGTTCTCATAACAACGGTCGATATCGATTAATAAAATAAGAGAAAAAATTTTTATAAAATTGCATATTAAAAAAAAATTACTATAATAATATGATCGACGATATTATCTGACTTTAAATTGGCGTTTATCTCATGAGAAATATTAAAAAACATCGAATAAAACATAATACTCGTATTTACATTCTATGAATGGTTTGGAACGTATCAGAAATATGTGAAAACACAATAGTGCGTGCAGATACAAAACTCACTCAAACTTACGTATTCTATAAAAAGATATTTACGTCAAATATTTACGTTGAATGATTTTAAAAATAGTCGCTTTGAGTTTATAAGTTGTCGATTTCTTTTGAGAAAAAGTTAGTGAATAAAAAAATCAACCAAAATATATTCGATAAGTAAAATCAAATGATGAAATAAAAATTTTGATACATAGTGAAATTTATAATTAATTCTATCCGTCTCATTATCAAATGTCAAGTTATATTTTTATCTATCAGTCTTCAAACTGCTACTTTGGTATTGGATTGGTTAGATCGTTAGTCATGAAAGGTAGTGGCGGTATTGTACTATAGAATGCTGGCGTTCGGGCTTCGCTAGTCTAATCGCCCCCATTTGATTTAATACCCAAATATCCTACCACCCTTAGATTTCTATCTTCTACAGTAAGAGTTTAATTGAAATACAAGATGGTTTTCTTCTCTCCAGATTTTTATTGATGGAAACTTGACTAAAACTTCTATCAATGTATATCTGAATATTATTTAATCTCTCTCATCTTCAAGGCTTGTTCCCTAAGCTGGAATAGAAAGCTTGCAACGATAATAACCAGAGCAGGGCACCAATTTTTTTTTTTGCACCACCCTCAGCAACATTCCTCTCTGAACCCTCTTTTACCCCACATTTCCGCCCCGTACAGCATACTCTGCTCAATCGTTCTACCAATAACTCTTCTCTCCTATTCTTCCGGTCCTCGAATTTTCGCCTTCTGCGCTGCCTTCATGTTTTTGAACGATAGCTGGCTATCCAACCACACACCTAGTTATTTCACCGATTTCTTCATGTGAATTTTCTTTCCTTTCACCATCACCTCTAACTCCCTCGCCTTGCTGCGTCCCATCACCAGTAATCCCACTGCAACACTTGAATTCACTCTGAGCAGTTCCCAGCTAGAGATTCCTCTCAAGGAGTGGTTCGACTCCAAGATAATGTTTCACAATAGTTCAGATTGATTGGTTATAAAAGTGAAGGGCGCCACTATCTTTTTATTCGTTTGCGGAAAAACAAAATAAATATAAATAAAGAAAGAAACTTAGGTGAAAAAGTCAGAAACACCCCTTGTAGTGGGTTTTTAAAATAAAACTAATAAAAAAGAATAATTATTTATTCACTAATTTACTAGTCTGTCAGTAGGAAGTGAAAAAAAAAGAACTTATAAAGAGTAGAAGGTACTTAACTTGATCCTATCAAGTTTCCAGGTGGTCTTCGAGTTACTTTTTGGGTTCTAGGGCTTCCAGGCAGTGTTTGGTGGCCTAATGGTATTTCTTAGATATACTGGGATCTTAACTTATAGTTTTCGAGAAAGGAGTCTCTATGATCAGAGTCAGTCAGCAAAAAGGGAGAATGCCTCGTTTTTTCAGTATTTAGTGGGATCGCTTGTCAATCAAGCTTCATACATAGGGTGTGTTCAATTGGAGTGAGTTCAGTTAAGGGTTTGATTTAGGATACGTTCCATGGTAGTGGGAAATGCTAGTGTAATTTTAAAGTTGTATTAACGATAATCTAAAGAAAAGTGACAGGGCGATAGACATGTTACAAGCTTTATTAAAATTGCTTCCTTGCTTCTTATTGATCATATTTTGCACCATGATCTTGAAATAAATCCATCAACCTAAGTAATGGGATTAAGTTTATTACTTTTTGGTGGAAAAAATATTACATTTTACATTTTTACTGAAAGGTTATGCAATTATTGATTGATTTATTTATGATTTAGGTCGAGTTGTTTAAGGTCAAAATTATTATTATAATATAAATATAATGGTAAATGCTTTATATTGAAGTAATAAAAGAACGCCGGAAAATTGTGGAAAAGTTTAATAAATCATTGAGGTGCCGAAAAGTAAATAAAGTAATCGGACGTAAAAATTTATGATCCTTTGAGTTATGTGTAAGGTCTACTAGAAATCAAGCTATATGCGTTGTTGCCAGTACAGAAAACTAGACTAGTTTAAGCGCAAAAATAAGAAGTTATAAGGAAGATAGGTAAAGAAATAAAGGAATAATAGGTCACATTAAACATTCTGGGACGCTGTAAGGTTAAGTATATATAAGAACTAAAAAAAGATACTTCATGTTTAAATCTTTTTCATTTCGAAACTAACTGGAGCTGAAGTGTGGAAATATCGGTAATTTTATCGGAATAATTTCGCATATTAGCTTAACATTTATTATTTAGCTTATTTTCATTAACTTAATAGCCACTATTAACCCAGATTTGTTTTAATTTAATTTAACAGAGCAGCTTCAAACATAGGTACTTAAAATTAATATTGTGTTGTTTTATTATTAAAATATCTCAATTCTTTTAAAATATTTTCTAGCACTTAGGAATTTAAAAAACGATTATAACAAAATGAAAAAGCACAAATTGATCTGGTGGGAAATTGGATGAAAACAAACTAGTTTTTTGAAAAAATATAGCACTCACGTATTACAGTTTGTGCCTGTTTCCTCACAACATACCTCTATTCCTCTTAAAGAATTTAGATGGCCAATTGGGTCGACAATGGGACTTGACGCTGGCCACTCCATAACAGAAATGATTTTCTTGTTGATATGTCGAGTAATTCTCACAGATATAAGAAACCCTCTCGCTCTCGTAATAGGGACATATTTATGTGTGTCTGCAAATAAATTCCTCCCCACACTATAAGTAAGTCTTCTTGATAGCGTATCTTTGTGCCGAAGGTAAATTTAGCAAATCCCTCTTATAGTCTACGCTATACTCTCTCACGATTATCTGGAAATCTTATATTAAGCCTAGACTCATTGGTAAACAAAACGATCTTTGAGAGCGTATCATGTTTAAGTTTGAACACATTTTTAAAACGAGAGTTTAAAACGAGCGCTTTATGTTTTGGAAAAGTATGATCGATGATAAAGTATTATAGTATTTTTCACAGTAAATGGTATTGGCTTATTAACTGCAATAAACTACCCGATTTAATCTCATTGTGTAGAAAATCATCAGGTAAAAGATGCAAATGTGCTACAGGGTCGAACTTAAGAAATTTGAATTTTGCATAATATTTGCATAAGTAATTTATTTAAATGTTACAATTCTATTCTATATTTAGTTCAGTGTCGCTATCGCTATCCTCATCTAAATTAATTATAATTGGCGCAATTGATTTTACAGAAAGGTACGAGTTTTCAACATTTATAACATGACTAACAGAACTTTTCCAACTCTCGGTAGGAATGTCATTCATACAGTTCCTAATTAATTATACCACACTACCACTTACAGTCGGAGAAGTATTTTTTCCGCGCACACTCGATTTAAGTTGGTGCCACATAAGCTCTATGGGATTGAACACGCAGTAGTAGGTAGTCGTAACACTGTATATCTCAATTCTTCTGCAATTGTATCACAAACATATGTTTTTTTTAAAGAAAATGACTGCAGCAGTTCTTGTTTTGTATAATTTTCCTCAAAATATATGTCATCTGCAGCCATGAAGTATTGAATCTCCAATTTCGTATTCTTTGAGCCAGGAATTTTTTGCAATTGCCGACTATATTATGATAGCTTGCGTTGTCCATTAATATAACGCTGTTTGGCGGAATATTGGGTAACAGACAATTTTTAAACCAATCTTCAAAAAGCTCTGCTGTCTTATCTTCCTGATAATCAACCCGAGTCCTTAATATTTTTGGCAGAAAGCCACATAGCTTTTGGGATCCCTACAATTTTCTGATCCTGCGTATAATATTGTGATTCTCTTTCCTTTATTTGATGCTTTTGTTTTACACTTATCAGAGGAATCAGACCATCCTTTGGAAGGGGTGTCATGCGTGTCAAACCACGTCTCGTCGAGATAGAGTATTGGCCGATTTTCAGACCGGTATTTTCTTATTGACGTTATATATTCAGAACACCAGTTTATTAAACGTGTGGATTCCATTATTACTTGTCTCTTGTCAATTTTGTGATATTTAAAGCTCATTGCAGACTGCAGACAGAGCTCGCCAAAGAGTAGTCAGGCCACAGTTGATGTGAGTTTCGTCAGTGATAAGCCGCTGTTTCAGACTTTTGATTGTAGGAACACGCTGCCCCTCGTGCATAGTGTAGATTTTTCGCCTTATCAAATCTTTTTCCCAGTCGTCTAGACTATTTGTGACATCGGAATCTTTACGTTTTTCTCTTGATTCCATGGAATTTTCAACAATTCGTCTAACTGAAGTAAGAGGCACCTTCGTCAAATTACTGGTTACTCTTGCTGTAGCAGCACCTGCGTTATATCCTTGCTGAAGTAAGGAACTATACACATTTTTATAATGATTTTCGCGTCACAAATAAGTGATTCTTCTTTAACGAACCACTGGAAGAAGCACTATTACTTTTTATCCACGGACGCCACATACTGCCTATTCTGTACGTTGGGGTATAAAATATTTGCTTTTAATGTCTGTAATAATAAATAAATGTTATAAAATAGTGTAAGCTGTAATCCTCTACAATCCCTCTCTGACAAATAAAATTACCTAAATCAGGTCCTTTTACATTTATGATGTGCATCTCGGATTTTACAACTTAAGGGTTTTATTATAATCCTTCAGTCAATACCATTTATTATAAAAAACTACTATACTTACATTTATTTGAAAAGTTGTATTCCGTCTTACATTTAAACTTAACGGTTCAAAACATCGGAGTTAATATTTTTTTTTCATTTTATATTATTAACAATTTAGGCGTTTGGGTAATGATTTAACCAAAAATGCAGGCACTGTTACTTGATCAATCTGTATAGATAGTTACGTTCAAGACCGCTCGGTATAAATTTAATGAAGGTTCGGTACAATATATAGATATTTGAATAAAGTTCGATTTTACTAGGTAATAGACACAGCCTGACTATAAAGTTAAACCGAGCGGTAATTGGTTTGTACAAGTGGAACCTTACAAAATACACCTATAATCTAGTAAATTACGTATAGAGCACATGTATAAAGTTAGTGAAACGTGTTGATCCGCGCCTTAACTCCGTTTGAAGTAACGCAGAATATTTATTCCCTTTCCACACCTTTGTTTGGCGTATTTGATGTAACTATATCCCGAAGGAGTTTTGTAATTAATAAATGTATACGAATATTGTTTTGCAAAGTCAAAATTTCTCACAATATACTTTTCATAAATATTTGGTTATCTACTAAAAGTACAAATTTTCAAAAAAATACGATGCATTAACCAGCGCGGTGCTTAATTTTGGAATAAAATCATTATTTAATAAATAGTTGTATTTTTCAAAAAATCCTAACGCGGGTGGATGTTTTAATATATATAGAGTATGTAATAAATAAAATATGGATTGCCCTCGTCAAGTTTTCGTCAAGAAAAAGAGATAATGTATTGGGGGTATCCTAATTTATAGATGGGGGTTGACAAAGGTTTCCGGTTGGATTGCATTCATTTTAAGGGTTTTGTTTCAGGTGCGTCCTATTGTAAGGGGTAGGTTCGGTAGCGGTGGTAAGGGAATGTCTAATATACGGTGAGTCGGGGTTGATTTTAAGGTTCGTAATGACGGTAATCTAAAGTAGGGTAACATGGCGATAGACAGCTTTCGAATTTTCCACATTTTTTATTTATTATTTGTTAGTAAATATTTAAAATATCGTGGTTTGTTTGTTTGTCAGAGATATTTTAATAATAAAACAACAATAGATTAAAATTTTATTTAATTCGTTTCTTAAAAACATGTAGATACTGTAAACACATAATAATAACTTTATTTGTTTTTAAACTTAAAATAATTAGGTATCCTCCATTTTTAAAAATCAGGCTATTTGTCTTTTGTAAATAGATAACGAATTGACTTCATTATAAAATTACGGGTTTTAAATAGCGTAGTTTTTAAATTTAACAATTTGGTGGCAGTAAAATATGTAGGTACTTAGCGTAAATACTACAAGTTATTGATATAACCGATCACGTATAATATACTTTTTATTTAAAAACACACATAGATTAAGAATAAAGTAAAATTTTAAATATTCTGCTTAAATAATTTGGAACTTCTACTTGCGTTCATTTCTTCATTTCTAGGTAATAGTAATGGAAGTAAGAGGTTTAAAATCATTATCACCAAATCGAATTGTTTATTGTACTATGGAAGTAGAAAATGGTGAAAAGTTACAAACTGATCAAGCAGAAGCTTCCAAACCCATGTGGGATACACAAGGCGATTTTTGCACTACGCACCCATTACCCATTGTTAAAGTTAAATTGTATACTGAGAATCCTGGCATGCTAGCACTGGAAGATAAAGAGTTGGGAAAAGTTATTCTGAAACCTACTCCTCTTTCTTCGAAGGTAAAGTAGATTTTTTATTTTGATTAAAATATCTAAATTTAATGTGGTAAATATTTAGGCGCCAGAATGGCATAAAATGACTGTGCCCAAAAACTTGCCAGATCAAGATTTGAAAATAAAGATAGCATGTCGAATGGATAAGCCTTTAAACATGAAGCACTGTGGATATCTGTATGGAATTGGAAAAAGTGTCTGGAAGAAATGGAAGAAACGCTATTATGTTCTTGTTCAAGTCTCTCAATATACATTTGCTATGTGCAGTTACAAAGAAAAAAAATCTGAACCTTCCGAAATGATGCAGCTGGATGGGTACACAGTAGATTACATCGAAGCATCTAGTGGTAAGATATTAACCTAGGAACCAATATTATATAAAAAAATATACTTTTTACCCTTTAAATTTTAAAATTCACGAATTAAACATTTTCAAATAAGTGTACATTTAAATTAAATGACAACAAATCCCAAATTATTAAAATAAATCTCATTCAATATCTAATGCTATTATACTATTTTGAGCCGATAATATTAAATCAATATAAATTATTAGTAGTTGATTATTTGATTAATTACAAAAGTTTGAAAGTTGTTGAACTTAGTGAATAATTCAATACAAAACTTGTTATCAAATTAATTGGGTGTTTGAATAGAATAACAGTTTTAATACTTTGATTTCCTTTGAAGCTAACTTGATGGTCGGAATGGGTAAGCGTAAGTTACCAACTTTGTAAATATTAGTTTGTACACATTTTACGTACTCAAACAATCATTTCCAGACTTGGAAGGAGGTAGATATTTCTTTAATGCCGTTAAGGAAGGGGATAGCATAATATACGCCAGTGATGATGAAAATGAATGCCATCTTTGGGTTATGGCGATGTATCGAGCAACAGGACAGTCGCATAAACCTACACCTCCTCTTACTCTTCAGGATAAAAACTCAACTATATCGAAAATTCAAGGAGGTAAGTGTAGATGACTCTGATATAATTAGGTATATAAGGTAATATTTTTACCCATCTTTTACGAGGATAGTTGTTAGTGAATTATTGTCCCTAACAAGCGTTAAGTGATAAATGCTATGTGCGTGCCAAATAACATTGAATCGAGGTGTGCTCTTCCAATAGTACAACACTCTTGTTTGTTGAAAAATAAATTAGTTTCATCTATTTTATGTGTTTACTTTTGTGCTAAGAACAATAATTCATAAATGTCCATCGTATAAATAAAAGATTTTTACCTTTTTCTTAATTTAAATTCAAAGTTTGTTTTTAGGTTTCTTACGCAATTATTTATTCGTCATATATTTTTGATTTTTTCTATTGATAGTAACAAAGGTATACACAATATAAATCCCAACCTACGTGACTAATAGGAAGTGAAATGAAAAATGTATTTTTGTACGTATGTAATAAAATTTGCATAAGTGGATTAAAAACGTACAAAAATAAGTTTTTCATTTAAATTCTTATTAGTAATGTGGGTAGGTCTTTATATTGTATCAACTATAGGTACGTAATCATATAGGTAATAAAATTATAATTATATAAGTTACTTGCCGTTGATATAATTCATTTTATTATATTTCATATTCTTTGAATGCTAATTTTTTATTTTTTCTTACTGAAGGATGCATTATACATATGGTAATGGCGTTTTTAATAATTCCAATTATCAAATAAATCTACTGCAAACACCATCTTGTAGCAACTATCAGAAGTGCAATAATGCTTCTGGTGAATTACTTTTAGTCTTCATAAAACAAGCTAATAGTTTTATCACCATTGATTTATTGTATACAGTTTATCATTGTATTTTAATATATAACATATTTTTTTAAGATGCTGATAGAGCAAGAAAACATGGAATGGAAGATTTTATATCTGCTGATCCTTGCCAGTTTGATCATGCCTCTCTATTTAGATTATTGCAAAATCTTACTCTCGAATATAGGCTAAACGATCCATACTGTTCATTGGTATGTATATGTATTTGTTATAATTATTATTGTATAATATAGACAAACTATTATTGGTTTTAAAATATTAATTTTCTATCGCGCCTTTAGATAAAACGGTCATCAGAGTCTAAAGGTAAACGTTTTATATCTCAATAACTAAACTAAGTTAATAAATGAAATTATTTACTTACCTTTAATGCTTAAAGTGCCCAGGATAGTTTCAATCAAATAATTTAAATCAAACCTAAAACCTCTTCATTTGTGAGTTGCATATAAAAAAATATAGATATACTACATAAGTTACAATGCCAAAAACAATTCACAGTCTAAGCGAATAATGGATGAAATCAATACCTTAATCGATTCTCAAGAGCCTCGGATGGTGCGTGACACAAACTAACTTTTGTACGGTTAGTTGCATACCTCCTTAAATTAAGTTTAAATACACCAGTATTAATTATTCTAATTTTGCATCATAGTCTTAGTAAATTACAAAAATATTACATAAGTAGGTACCTACTAAAGATTAACACTGCAAAGAATGCAATATAAAAATGAATTGCTCTGGCATTTTCAATTTGTTT